>JAAEAF010004063.1:0-51737 GCA_011037195.1 Triatoma infestans | reverse complement strand
TAAAAGCGCACTTCCGGTTTACTAATTTTCTTGAAACTCGAAATTTCGGCCATCTATTTATTTCTAATTAAGTTTGTTTGGATGATAGAATTGTATAATCAACTATGATAGCACTTTAGAGAAAAACATAACTTCTCTCCCCTAAAAGTGCCCTTAAATGAATTTTCCCAGAGAAATGTTTCAAATGTAGTAGATCTTTGTATGTATAGTTTATATGGTTTATATGTATAGTTTCAAGAAAATCGATTGAGCCATTTTTGAGAAAATCGCGAAAAAGTGAAAAAAATCATTTAGAAAAGTGGTAAAGTAAAAGCACTTCCGGTCATCCGATTTTTTTTCAAACTCGGAAATACAAAACACATTTAATTGTAATTAACATTATTTAGATGACAGAATTGTATAGTAAACTGAAATAGCACTTTAGAGGAATATCTAACCTCACTCCTCCCACAAAAGTTCCCTTAAATGAATTTTCCCTGAGAAAGATTTTAAATAAAAGCTGTAGATCTTTGTAGTTGTTATACTAAGTTTGAAGAAAATCGTCGGAGCCATTTTTTGGGAAAATCACGAAAAAGTGAAGAAATTATTTTGTAAAGTAGTACTTCCGGCTGAGGAATTTTGACACATAACTTACTGTCAGATCCCATGGTGATATCTAAATGAATATCAAGTTTGAACTTTCTGCGATTCTTCGTTTTCGAGCTATGCTATTCACATACGTACACACACACACACACACACACAGACACAGACCATTTCCTAAAAACCATTTTTTTTTGGACTCAGAAGACCTCGAAACAGATATTTCCGGTGAAAACTCGATATTGAAAATTTGACACGATTACAATACTTCCTCTTACTAGGAGTAAGAGAAAGTAAAAAAAAATTAGTACCTAAACAGGAATATGAGGAACAGTTTAAGCTTCCTGCGACTTTATATTTTTGAGATGTTGTGTTCACAAAAAAGCACACACACACACACAGATCATATACTAAAAAATTTTTTTTCGTATTCGTGAACATGTATTTCCGTTGAAAACTCAATTTCGTAAATCTGGCACGATCGCAAATACTTCTTCTTCCTGGAGATAAGAGAAAATTAAATCTTGTTATTCAAACAGAACATTTCTTTGATCTTACTGAAATGTGGTTTATTCATTTCTACTGGCACTATTGGTTGTGGGTGGGCGGACTGTGGAGGCCACTCAACCTTATGTCTTACTAATAGAAATGTTGGTTACAGGTCAAACACGTCTCACTATTACGTACATAATATTACATTGTAAAGGAAGACGACAATGTTAACTGTAAAAAAGCAAAAAAAGAAAAATTATAAGAAGATTGTTGACAAAGAATTGTTTAGTTGGTATTCCCTCTACACACGATGGTTAGGGTTTCACAAACATATAAACACACAAACACACACGTTATAAACTTTGTTTTCAACATTATATATCACAGTTATGTGAGAAGGACAATATTATATCTTCTGTTAGAGCTTTCTCCCCAGTTTACTCACAGACCTTTTCATATCTCTTTCTTACAGTCTTGACTCATTGTTTGTACGTACAATTCCCATCTAAACACTCTCTCCAACCTTCAACCTTCTACTTCAAACTCTTGTTTTATGAGAATCTATTCATTCTAAAAACTCTTCTCCACAATATTAACTATTGCAACATTATGTACATGGTTTCATACAACTATCTCATAGTTTTATGTACCTATGTTTACTAATGGTAACTAGCGATTTAAAAACTCCCTTTGAAATCTCTAAAATTCATTTTTTCGAGGAATTTTTTTTAAATAAGAGTGATACGTTTGTGTCAGGAATCAGGAGATTGTAATCCTTTCCGATAGTCAAGCAGCCATTGCAGCTCTGGGTGTACCAGTTATTAACTCTAAAATGGTTTGGAAATGCCTAGATAAACTTAACGATCTGGGCAGCAGGAACAAAGTTGCACTCTGGTGGGTGCCGGGGCATGTTGGCATTGAAGGGAATGAGACGGCCGACGCCCTGGCCAAGATAGACGCTATGACCCCACTTCTGGGGCCGGAACCTTTTTGTGGGATTAGCGACCAGTTTCTGTTAGAGGAACTTAGGAAGGAGGAGGAGACGAAGAGATCTCAACTCTGGTACTCCCTCCCCGGTTTGCGGCAGGCCAAGATCTGCTTGGGAAATTATAACCAACGGAGGTCGGAGGCCTGCATTGGATTGAGCAAGAACAAGCTCCGTGTTCTTACGGGTTTCCCCACGGGGCATTGCCGACTTAGAGGACACCTGGTGAAGCTGGGTTTGGAAAGTGACAGCTCATGCAGATTCTGTGGGGAGCTGGAGGAAACTCCACTACATCTCCTAACAGACTGTGAGGCTGCCACTCAGAGAAGGTTTAGGAACCTGTGCAGCTACCAGGTGGAGGAGGGGGACATACCCTCTCTAGAGCCCGTCAGAATACTGGGGTTCCTTAGGGATCTCAGTCTGATGGAGGTGCTGTAGAACGGATGTTCAATTGGACATCCGGTCGGGTGCTATGGGCAGGCCTGCGGCACCCAGGAGGCATAGCACAATAGACCGATCAAGGTCGCAGTGCGTTGGCCCCCACGCTAAAAAAAAAAAAAAGAAAAAAAAAAGATACGTTTGTGTAATAGGTTCCGAAGAGAAGGATCCAAAGCAGAGAGAGAGGCAGGATCACTCTCTAGTTTAGGCCAGACTAAGAGTGAGAGGTAAAGAGAAAGGTTGATGGCGCGTTCTGACTGCTGTATGAACTCTGCTGCAAGACTGTCAGTAGCCTCCCTCCTATGATTGACACAGCTTTATTTAAACAGTATCTCCCACTCTAGTCTGGCCTAAACGAGAGAGTAATCCTGTCTCTCTCTCCATAGGTTTAACTCTCTCTCTTCTGTAAGCCGTAAGAGGGAATCTACCGATAGTCTTGCAGCAGAGTTCATACAGCAGTCCACAACGCGTCATCAACCTTTCTCTTTACCTCTCACTATCATTCTATATATTTTCGTGTAAAGTCCAGGCAGTCAGTATTGCTTTTATATTATACAGTGTTCAGCTTTACTTCTAGTTTATTTATCTATCTAACCCAACTTCTCTCTCTGCTCTGGATTCCTCTCTTCGGATCTTATTACAGTTTGTATATGTACAGGCTACTAAGTTTAAATATTCCTTAAGTTGCATGTAAGTAAGTAAGTAAACAAAGTTTAAGGCAAATCGTTTAAAAAGCAATCATTTTTTGGTTTTGAATTATACTGATCACACCAATACAAACAACAGACCAATTCATTAAAAAAACATTTTCTTCGCATTGAACGGCCCTCAAAACATGTTCGCGAAAACCCATCAAACTTGGAATTTTGGCAAGCATTTATTATTAAATCCGGCCGCCTATCGGCCTGGGATCTAAGCCTATGGGGCTTTTATCCCCCCTCAAATCATCCCCCTAGTTAATCTCTCTCGGTAATCTACCGGTTTGTCTACAATAACCTAAAATATCTTGCAGCTCCAAACCTCCAAGGTAATCATCCCGCGAGAGTGATGCTCTTCCAAAATACATGAAACCTAGTACCAGCAAAACAGGGACACTGAGATAAATAGTGATACACCGTTTCCCTAACTCCATCATCACAGTTCTGACATATGGGTTCTCCCTAGATTATGCAAATGATTGGCCACACATGTGCGTCCACACCCACCAAGGTCCTCAGTCCTATCCTACTAAATGACAGGGAGGTAACCTGAAACCCCCTGTTTAGTCCCTTTCATAAATCTTTTAGTCTGGAGGCACACCTGCTTGTCGTCCTAATATTTCTCAAAAGCTCTCGTCTCCCAAAGTCTAATCTGTCCATCATAGAACCACTTAGTGACGGCAAGGGTTAGCTCGGGACCACAAAAAAGGTAAAGAGGATCCCTCCCTAGCCAGCCAGTCCACCCTCTCATTACCCTCTATTCCCGCATGTCTGGGTACCCAGAAGAGCTGCACTTTGCCCCTCTGAGCTATGGTATTAAGCTTTCTCCTACATTCTCCCACCAATTTAATTGTAATACAAAGATTATATAGAATGATAGAATTAGTAATGTGCCATTTTCTGTCAACACGATTTTTTTCCAAACACAGAATTGTGGAAGCATTTAATTCTAATAAAAATTATATTTGTTGATAGAATTGTATAATAATAAAGTCAATTTTTTGGGGAAAAAGTGATGGGTTTCCATCTATATGTATAGTTAGTACACTAAGTTTAATGAAACTTTTTGATGTCCTTATGGAGAAAATTGTGAAAACTGAAAAAAAAAGAAGCTTTCCGTAATGTCACACATCTGGTCAACCGATTTTCTAAAAAACTTTTCTTCTATCTTATATGAATCTTAAATGAGATATGTGAGTTAAATTTGCTAACGGTATCTATTCATCTACATAAGGTTATTACATGGTTTAAACTACTGGTTAGAAAATCAATTTGATTATGTATGTGGAAAACCTAATGATGACGTATTCAACCATTATGTTTTTCTTTAGCAAATATTTGTAAGAGCTACGTACATATTATCAAGTATCTATGTTAAAACTCATGTAAATGCATGTTGATACTACTACCATAACAAAAACTAAAAGATATATGTTGAATATTCATTTTTTCATACTAAATTAAAATGAAAAATGTAAGCAATATATATTTTATTATTTTTTGTATTTTATAATTTATTTTTATATTATTTTTTTTTCATATTTTTTATATTAATTAAAAATTTGTATTTATATTTTAAAAAATTTTTACATCTTTATTTATAAAAAAAAATTAGAAATAAAAACCTTTGGTGCAACAGCTTAAGGAAGGGCCAACGTTGCCTGGCGAGATTTTTATTGTAGGGCGTGGTGTGGCGTTCCCAACCGCCTTTTAGTTCTGGACTTTGCTACCAAAGTTCACTATAATCATAGCTCTCAATTTTTCTCACCATGTTGGGTATACACCGTCATTGACCTCACTGCAATCGAACCCAGAATTTCTCACACCAAGGCCGAATGCGCCAGCTACTAGACAGACCTATGCGTGAGGGCATCCTGTTTCATTCTTATTTTACTTACTTTTACTGGCGTTTCCCTACATTGGGTTTGCCATCTCACTTCTCCCATCCAAAATTCCCTATTTAGCCCCAATCTTCATCTCTCAGCTACTTTTCAGCCAGCATTTCCCTCAATCTATTCCTCTCATCTTTTTGCCGGCCTATAACCGTTTCACTTTTCTCGTAGAGGCCGTCTTCCTTCCGGCATTATTCTAAGTGTCCCTCATGCAAAAAAAAAAAAAAAATTATTCTCTTTGGATAAGATTCTATTCCACAGAGCATTCTAACTGCTATGCGGGTTCGTTCAATCCTTCTTTCTACTTCTTCTTCTCATCCTCTTGCTTCTTCTAAAATTGAACCTAGGTATTTAAAGGATTTTACTCTTTTACACCTGGCCTAATCAATAAATAAGTTCCCTTATCTTCATTCCCTTGTATTACCATCTTGTTTTATTTTATTTTATTTTTTTTATTGTGATAGATGCAAGAAATTATATCTATTTTAATTGAATAAAATTATGAGAAAATTGCGAGCTCGTTGGCAAAATGATAACCCAGGTAGAAGAAGTACAGTTACTGGAAGAGTTCATGAACCTTGATAGCATTGTCTAACCCTTCTTCTCACAGGGGAAGATTTGAACAAACAATTAGAAGACATTCCTACAATACAGTCTGAACAGACACTCAAGCCAGAACATTTGCTTCAGGAATCGCTCTCTTAAACCAGTGCCAGTGATAGTGATTTGCCTTTATTCTAGATAAACATCTGATTTATTAAGATACAGTTGTGATATTGTAAAGTACTTAAATTTGCTTAGAGAATAATATATTTATTTTAAAAACAGTGGTGCTCACTTGATTATTACTAATACTTCTCTCTTAAACATATATACTTACAAGACCTTTTATTAAACCGCTCGTGCTACACCAACTACTACAACAAACTACATTACAAAACAACACACCAATTACATTTCATTATTCTATGGCCGCATTGTTTCAAACTAATTCATAGCAAAGTATAATTTTTTGAATTACTTTTCTTATTTTTGCAAAATTCAATCAATAATTGTATCATTTTTTACAGCTGTAAGAAGAAGTAAATACGATCGTGTCAAAGTTTCGAAATTGGGTTTTCACCCGGAAAACCTGAAATTGGGTTTTTCAGTATGTATGAGTTCATGAACCACTTTCATTGTGTCTACCACTTCTTCTCACAGGGGAAGATTTGAACAAACAATTAGAAGACATTCCTTCAATACAGTCTGAACAGACAATTAACAAAATATCTCCAATAACAGCAAATAGCAAGATGTTCAAAATTTGATATTCTATTTAGGTACCACCATCGAATCTGAAAAAGTTCCAGTTAAAATTCATCAACCGGTCATGCAACTTTACTGAAAATTTCCATTTCTCAAAAATGGCTTCAAAGATTTTCTTTAAACTACTACGTATACTGTCTGTACAGATTAATACCTTTTTGAAAAACAAAACACTTTTCCAGGCTGATTGATTTTTGGGTGATTCTGGAGGAGCAGTACTGCTAAGTGTAAAATGTATGGTTCTACCAATTATACAATATTAAGGAAAATTTAGAAGCTTTAGTAGGATTTTTAAGTTGAAGAAAATACGTTTGTCGGAAGTTCGATTTTTGGGGGGGGGGGATTTTTTCGACCAAATTTAGGATGATTTTTAGAAATACTGGGGGTCAGCCCATAAAAAAATGACCCATTTTGTTTACTTCCACTTTATCCTCTACAGAAAAAAAAATGGGCGTTTAAATTTTGTTGAACTTTGTCATATTCTTATTTTGCATAAACAAATAGATAATGAATTTACAAACAAAGTTACCCTGCATCGCTTTTACTTTTTATCTTAGCATTTTTTTTAAACAAGATAACGTTCAAATATGAAATATTACTAATATTACGCCATTATTGGTAAAGAAAGTTTTCAACCGCCGAAACTACTCGTTTAGTGCGGAAATTTGAAGAGGAGGATGCTCTTTCTGAACGGACAGTGTGTAGGTGGGTTTCAGAAATTTAATACCGTTGAGTCTAAATCAGTATAAGCAAGATTTGATAGATTCTGATATCAGGCGAGTAGTTAACTCTGCATACAATATCATTTATAAAGATATCTTTAGTACAAACAGCACTCAGTTTTATCTACTATTGAATGTTTCGTTTATGAAAATCTGTTTAATTGCTCAGTTTAGGATCTCCTCTGGCAAACAAATTAATTTATATTTAAAAAAATGTAGTTATAAAATCAACACTGATGAAAAATGCCCGCTTTGTGATAATAATGAATTTGAAAACATTTCGCATATATTTTTTGAATGCCTTTTTTTACAATTTATAGAAAAAGATACCTTTATAAATATAATAATGATATTGGATATCTGTTAAACCCTCAAAGTTACGAACATATAAACAACCTTTACTATTATATTATTAACTTTATAAGATTAAGATTTATACTGTTCAATTAAATATTATATTATACTGTGTATTCAAAGTTTATATTTAATTTTTATTACATTATGTCATTCAGTTCTTCCTGTTTATTAATATTTGGTAGATTTGACAGTTTTGTTATCTCGCTGGTAATATAAGAACCTTAATTTGGCTTTTTCAAACCTAACTCCACTGTAATTACTTTTTTTCTTAAATAAAGCAGTATAAAAAAAAAAAATTAATACCGTTGACATTAGTCTTGAAAGGATAGCCGGTTCGGGGTGAAAATCATCATTCGATGAAGAAACTCTGCGGGGTTACGTGGAAGCTGACCCTACCAAAAGTACTCGGGAGTTGGCAGCAGAACTGGAAATATCCCAATCCACCATGAATCGTGGGCTGCATAAGCTGGGGAAAGTGTATCGTTCAGCTAGAGTGATTCCCCATGAGTTGACCGCTGAACAAGCTTAGCGGCGAGTAGAAATTTGTCAAAATCTTTTGGAAAATCCAAATGACCTTCGGTTTATCAAAAGGATGAAAAATGCGATATATTTGAGAAACCCTAAGACCAAGAAACAATGGTTAAAAATGGAAACAGTTTGCTCTACCTGTCACTAAACGGGGGTCAATTCAAAAAAATAGCAATGCTCTTTGTTTTCTGGAATTATGAAGGCGTAACTCATTATGAGTTCATTCCCGAAGGTCAGTCTATTGATTCGGAACTTTATAGCGAGCAATTAGAAAGAATGTACGTTGTTTCGGCCCAACGTTACCCCGGGTTAGTTAACAGTAATAAAGTTTTGTTTCAATAAGATAACGCTTGACCACACACTTCTCGTTACACCAAACAAAAAATTTCAGAATTATAAGGGATTGAGCTTCTCCCCCACCCTGCATATAGTCCGGACCTAGCACCTTCCGATTACCATCTGTTACGGTCATTGGCCCACTTATCTTCAAGGAAAAACCTTTAATTCTCTTGAAGACAAAGTTCAAAATGGAGTTGCAGAATTCTTCCGTTCAAAACCCAAAGAGTGGTATTGCGAAGGAATTCGGTAGCCAGCCTAAAGATGGAAACAAACCATAGAACACAACGGTGTTATACTTTGAATATTAAAATAAATTGTTAAATAAAATAAAATTGTTTTTAAATTTGCACTAAAAATATATATACTATCTTCATAGATATAAACGTATCTTCTCCGTAGTTATAAGCCTATCACTTTTTTTTGAAACAATTTTTTGTTATTTTATATTAAGCGGTAGATATTGGCAACCATTAATATAATAAAAGAAAAAAATATAACTAATTTAGAGAAAATATACATATGTAAAAAGCAAAAAAATGTAAGAATTTTATGGCAAGTTGTTCTGACAAGCGAATGTGGAGAGGACATCTACCAAATAAGTGTTTATTAAATGTGCTCATCATAAAAATTATAATACTTTTTCATGTTTTATTAATTATTTAGTTTAAGCATTTTAAAAATAATTTTCTTTTATTGTTAGTTACTATAAAACTGTCGATAAATTAAGCTCCAAAAAAATTAAAGATTACAGGTGTGCAATCTAATACTTATATTCCATCTTAATAATATAACTTTCTAATCCAATCGAAAGATATAATCATAAATTAAAGTAAGACCTTCCTCTGGAATCTGGATTTTATTTTATTTTTTTTAAATAATTTTCGTTATTTTCCGCTGACAGAAATATTGTTTCTCTACAAACAGCTAGTTTGGCCTGAATATTATTGAACAAATTTTAATGTATCACCACCCAGTTTTCGTTTATCCTTGGGTCTGATATTAGAAAAAAAAACTATGATGTAAATTCGATTGGAATTGAGTTACGTTTTTTTCTTATATCTCGAATCATTAAATTTGAAATATGCTTTTTAAAAACTGATATAATGGTAACAGGCAGGATTGGTGGTGGAATTTTTGCGTAAATGAAGACCATAAACTCATTAATGCACTATAAGTATAATTTAGTATAAAATCATTAACGAACATTTAGGAGGAGAGTAGATTATAATGATAGTGTTGCTGACGTTCTTCAAACGATTCGGCTAGTTAGAAGTATTTCTTGCTCTGATAGCCGCATTAGCGCTAGTGTGATTAATTTGGTGGACTCTGTGACCAGTAAAAGTGCAGTTGAGAAAATTAGAAAATGCGATAAATTTACCAAATCTATTTTATAAAAAAAAAATAATAATAATAAAAAATACATAAATAAAATTGAATTGTTTAACAAAAAGCACCACAAAGTAATTGACGGAAACTATAAAGCAAATGGTCTTGCCAATTGAAATTGTTTTAAATTTTAACCTAATCCAGTAAAACAAGCAATAAATGTATTGCTTTATTATTGTGCTGAATTTTAAACATATTACAGTTACTTTCATAATATTCTAGTTTAGGTTAATAATTCAAATAAGTTAAAGAATAACATAAAACAGTTAATTAAATAAAGGCTTGTTATAAACTATGAGTTTAGTTTATCACACAATATCACACAAAGATTTTATTTATAATCTTAAGATAAACTTAAAAAAAAAAAAAAATCATTAATGAATAAGATAATTATTATTCTTTCAAACTTTTAAGAATAGTTTGCATTTCATTAAAATTCAAAATAAATAATTATTCTAGTGATTAAACTTGAACGCTCCCTAGCGGAAGGCTAGAGAAATTTAAGTCTTTCTTTGATTCAACATTATAAAGCCAAGCACTTAAAACTGAACTTATAATAAAATTATTAAAAATGTACGCATTAAATTAACTTTCATAAGTTTGTTTTCTAATTATATTTCTATATGCTCCATATAGATTAACATGTAATAATTTAATAGATATCAACATTGATACATAAATACACTTAATATAAAATAAATTATTAATATGATGTTGAAATGTTCAGAGAAAATAATCGTAACAATTTTCAATTTTACAAAATGAAGTCAAAAATAAAAATAAAAAAACGATAAAATGCACGATGTTATTCAAAGAATAAAATAAATCAACAAGTTCAAGCTTGTTGAAAGTGAACATGTTAGGTTATGCAAAATACACTATTGATAATGTAAATATCAATGACATATATCAATATATTTAATAATGATGCAATATAAATAATAATACCTGGTATTTTATCCGTTGTAGCATGTTCAATGAAATGAAATTCACCAAGTTCAATTTGCTCTGACGATGGATGAAAATCTGAAACCGATCAGGAACAAAATGAATATGCATGCCAGATAATAAAATACCAGATGTTGTCCAGCATTATAACCTATCCACATATTAAAATAATAAGACGTTTGAAAATGTCTTACCTTGAATTATGAAGTAAAAATATTCTAATCAAAATGGATGAAATGTAAATCATGGACACTGAATAGCCTATAATAACTTGTAACATTTTCATTAATATAATTTGAATTTCAAAATGGACTCATAGAGAGCCATAAATATTCTTAAGACAATATAGAAATCTAAAGTAAAACAAAAGAAATCATAAATAAAACTTAATAAATACAATAAAAGCCAACATTCAAACTGTCAACAAAATCATAAGAATTTAATAGAACTTTTACAATGGACTGACCCTAAAGGTGGTGTGACCCATTGCTCACTTGATACGAATCAGTAATGCCAACCTGCCTTTATTAAATTATCAAATCACTACTATTATATTTATAAAATATTATAGGTAGAAATTGAAAATTAATTATTGCCTAACTATAGGTATTGTTTACTTCTATAGTACAGGTTATGTTTATATCGGTTGTGTTGGGTCGGTATTAGTGCGCCCAGCTCTCCGGCTCAAGCGCGCGCGTCCTCTTGTGCGTGCGGGTGCTTTCTCAGAACCCTTTCCACACGACTTCCTGTCTCATTTTTAAGGAAAGGGTCAGCTTTCTCCTTCGCCCAATAGTATCCCCACTTCACCTCCTCACTCCTTCCCACCGTATCCGTTCCCGGCATCATACCATCACCCTTCTTCCCTTTGATAATACTTCCGTTTGTCCATCCCGCCAACGCCATTTGTTCTAACTCACTTACCTTCAACATCTCGACAATGCAACATCGTATTTACCGCTTCTGCTTCTTTAATTAGTGTTGTACTGTGAATTCGCCCTTTATATTTCGCGTCGCCTTATACGCGCCTTTCACCTTGTTAATTAATATTAATTCATCGGTGAGTAGTAACAATCATCTCTCCGCGGCATTACCTTGACGAGGCCATATCACCTGCGCTTTAGTTGACTCGCCATTACCTCCGCTTCAACAATGGCGTCATCTTGCTTCTAAAGAAGCATTCCAATCTCTTTACGCTCACCTGAGTTCCTTTCTTTCGCCACTCACGCTCACCTCATACACACATACGCCACCTCTTCCTTTCTCAGTCCGCCATTCGTTTCATCAACCATTCTTCGATTCATCACTCACCGTCATCAAAGGGTAAGTCTCATTTTTATTGGTTTTACATTATTATTCATTTTTGTTTTTCCTCGCTACTTACCATTTCCCCTTGGGTGTCTGCCGCATAGACAGGTTGTTTACATCGTATGAATATAAAAATTTAATTTTAGCTTTCTCTCGTGCTAAATTTTTATTATGTTGCTATGTTTTATTCTTTACAAAGTTCTGAAATTTATAGAACAATATAATTACAAAAATAAAAATCCTTAAAATATATATTTATTTTCTTGTTTGATTTCTGTTTGGAGTTATTGTTGGCTGTTTTATTAGTAGTATTTTCAGTATTCTTGAAATTGAGAATGATGAACCATTTACAGCCAAAAAATGTGTTTTTATTTAAATGTTATTTTCTTTTTAACATTTTGTTCATTTTATCCTTGACGTTTCTGCATTATATATGCTATTTTCAAAAGGTTATAAAGTGAACTATATGTAATTTATACAATTGTCTGAAATAATAAAAAAAAAAATTTTTTAAACAGATGGTAATGTAGTTGAGTATAAGTACAATGAGTACAATTTTTAATTATTTTTAATTGTGGGCCAAATAAACAAAATAAAAAGAATTGAAAATTATACTCATTGTACTTATTACTATACTTACTTAACTACATTACCATTGTTAAAAAAAAAATTTTTTTTTTTATTATTTCAGACAATTGTATAAATTACATATAGTTCACTTTATAACCTTTTAAAAATAGCATGTATGATGCAGAAACGTCAAGGATAAAAATGAACAAAATGTTAAAAAGAAATTAACATTTAAATAAAAAAACATTTTTTGGCTGTAAATGGTTCACCATTCTCAATTTCAAGAATACTGAAAATATATATTTATTGTGATAAATTATTTTAAATATTTTAAAGTGAACGTTGAATTATTGTAGGTACTTATTTTAATACCTTCTCTTATTGGTGGTTGAAAAAGGAAATTTTTACATTTGTACCAAGCAGATTTAGAAGTTGAGTTTTCTCTGGAAGGAAAGGCATGTTTCATATGCCCCTCAAATCAAAAATTGTCCTTTCAGTATTTGGTTTGTGAATGAATATTTATTGAACAGCAAATATATGAGGGGATGCAAATTTATTTCTTTCACTTAGTATCTATTAAGAGAAAAGTATTGCAATCGTGTCAGATTTCGGAAGTAGAGTTTTCACTGGAAATAATGTTTTGAAGTCCCTTGATTGCGGGTTTTTTTTTTTTTTTTTTTTAGAATTTGTCTGTGTGTCTAAGAATTTATCTTTTTAGAATATGTCTGAGTGTGATCAGCAAAAAACTCAAAAAACGGAAAGTCACATAAATTTCAAACTTAATTTTTGACTTTAAACTCCTCTAGAGGAATTCTGTCAACAAGTTTATGAAAATGGTTAAAATTGATCAATCGAAAGTTCCTGTTTAGTGCATGAATTTTTCAGTTTATCCGAATTTTCTCAAAAAAAAAAAAAAAATGACTTCGACGATTTCTTATACAAATTACATATTTGCAGCCCTCACAGTTTTTCCGGGAAAATTCTTTTTACGAGTGTTCTTTGGAATAGATGCGTTAGGGTTTCCTCTAGGAAAGGTGATTTACGATTCTTAAATCTATATATTAATAATAATGATTAAATGTGTGCAAAAATTTCGATTGATAAGGAAATCGATTGATCAGAAGTATACTATTTTAATGAAGGAGTGCAGTATCTTTCACGGATCTCCCTCAGGCATCTGGTTGATTTTCTCACTGGGCATTGGGCTTAAGGAGATATTTCTCTATAATGAGGCTCATGCCAGACCCCTTTTTGTGAGGTTTATGAGATTGAGGAGGAAAACACTCATACATATCATGACGGATTGTTTGGGCTGTAAGAAGTTAGGTTCAGGAACTTTGACCGGTACAGGCAAAGAATCTCAAAAAACCTGTACAATTATTAATGAAATAAAAGTAGCTGGAATATATGGCAATAAGTAGATTTGAGTGTATTTTGTAATTGTACATCTTTATTGTGTAGATTTTTTTTTTTTAGCGACCTGAAAGATCTATTGTACCCCCCGGAGCCTTCTCATAAACCTTCCGGCCTCCGAGCAGTGTTTTCTAGATACAGACAACACTGCCCATCAAGTGTAGTGAGTTGTAGAGGCTTCTAGGAAGAGAAAATCTAAGGGCAGCATGCTGGATTCGAACCCGGTACCCCCCGCGTTGGTAGTCCAGCGCGCTACCACTGAGTTAATCCCTTCCTTCTCCCTTCATAATTGGCTTTACGCCAATCAGGCTCTAGTTTAAGTACTGTGTTTGTCCTTGCCTGTAAAGGGTATAGAGGATATGTAGTTTAAGTATGACGAAGTGTATGGAGTATTAAGCTATCCAAGTATGCAACAGATACCCTTTTCGGCCAATCTTTATATAAAAATATTTATATGCTAATTTCTAAAAACCATTTAATCAAGTTCAGGGACTTCAGGTTCAGAACTATTAAAAAAAAAAAAATAATAATTCAAGCAATGATTCAATAATAATATAAATTATGATTACACCTCTGATGCTTTCCAACTCAGCGGATCTAAATGCAATAATTTTAACATTTCTTTTTTTTTTTTATAAGTAAACGACAGGAAAGAAGTAATTATAGGAATAAGAGGGAATGATAGAAGGAAAAGCAGTCACTGAAGGAAAAGAAAGTACTATTTAACGATATAATGCATTTTACTAATTTACGCTACTACCCACATATATATCACAGTTAACGTACCAAGCAAAGAACTAGATTTTCATTATTATATCTTAATGAGATTAGTACTACGAAGAAAGATTTACAACGCTCCAAACATTTATTGGCCGCCATAATTATTTTTGGGTTAATAATAGATATTATACATTACATTCTCTTACACGTAGTAAGAGGAAGAAGTATTGAAATTGTGTCGAATTTTTGATATCAAGTTTTCACCGGAAATATCTGTTTCGAGGTCCCCTGAGTCTAAAAAAAAATGGTTTTTAAGAAAATGGTCTGTTTATGTGTGTGCGTGCATCTATATATATGAACAGCATAGCTCAAAAACGAAAAATAGAGAAAAGTTCAAACTTGAGATTCCGTTTAGGTATCACCATTGATACCACAATATCCACCATTGAAATATTTTATTCAAAGTGGAAGGTAGACTTATAAGAGCAGAGGACTGGGCCACCAAAAAGACACTGCTAACAATAAAAGAACAGTGGAACAGTGGGAGGATGTAATGGTGGAAAAAATGTTAGGCAAAGGTCTGAGGAACGGTGATTGATTGGGACAGAGTATTATGTAAGAAACTGACCTGATGGCAACCTGGTAGCCAGCAAACGCCCGTAAAAATAAATAACCTAGAATTGCAGTAGGAGAAATTCGTCTCGACTTTTTTAAACACCTAATTTCTTTTTGGCTATTAATGAATATCAAGTGATAATTAAATTTTCCAAAGTACTAATCATTATATTAAAGAGAAATTTTGTAAAAAAAATTGCATTTTGCAATACTTTTTTTTTCAAATACGTATATGAATACGATGGCATTTTTACTTTCATCTTACCTCCTTATCAAGCTGTATTGTCGCCGGTCAAATTTTCATATCGATTTTCACCGAAATACCGTGTATGCGGTCCCCCTGATTCCAAAATGGTTTTGTAACAACCTGCCGTGGCGTGTGTGTGTGTGGGGTGTGTGTGTATGTATGTATGTAGTCACAGCAATAGTTCCAAAAACGAAAAACCATAGAAAGTTGAAACTTGATATCACGTTTAGGTATCACCATGGGATTGACCCTACTTTATCTGTCAAAATTCCTCAACCGGAAGTACCACTTTACTAGTTGTTTTTTTTTTTACTTTTTGCAATTTTCTCAAAAACAGCTCCGACGATTTTCTTTAAACTTAGTATATCAACTACATATACAAAGAGATACAACTTTTATTTGAAACATTTCTCCGGGAAAATTTATTTAAGGGATAATTTTTTGGGGAGTGGGGTTACTTTTTTCTTATTTAAGTGCTAGGTCAGTTTATTTGTACATATCCGTTAATAATATTAATTAAAATTAAATATGTTGTTGAAACTCCGAGTTTCAAAAAAAAAAGAAAAAATTAGTAAATCGGAAGTGTGTTTTTACTGAAGTTTTTTCAGTTTTTGGTGATTTTTCCCACCATAAAAACATCGACGAATTTCATTAAATTTTATATACTAACTGTACAGTTTATTAAACTTACAATTTTGAAAACTGGAGTAAGAGAAAGTTGTATGAGTGTATCACACCAGATTTTTTTTATTTTATTTACGAGTATAATCACCCTGTCAAATCTTGTGTAAAAATTGTAATTTTTAAGAACAATTTGTTATATGTTGAATGTTAATTAAGTGGTTAATTAGAATCAGGAAGTTGTATAAGATTTTTACTATCTCTTACTCCTAGTAAAGAGGAAGTATTGTAATCATGGCAAATTTTCGATATCGAGTTTATATATATATATATGAACAACAAAGCTCAAAAATGAGAATCCTTAGAAAGTTG
This sequence comes from Triatoma infestans, assembly GCA_011037195.1. Lineage (NCBI taxonomy): Eukaryota > Metazoa > Arthropoda > Insecta > Hemiptera > Reduviidae > Triatoma > Triatoma infestans. The sequence goes on along the minus strand of JAAEAF010004063.1, from coordinate 35,199 downwards.
AAACCTGATAATCAGTTTAGGTGCCACCATGGAATCTGTCAGTACGTTATCTGTCAAAATTCCTCAACCAGAAATAACCACTTTACTAGGATTTTTTTTTTCGTTTTTGCAATTTTCGCAAAAATGGCTCCGACGATTTTCTTCAAACTTTATATTAACTACCCGTCAAAGGTCACTAATTTTATTTGACACATTTTTCCAAGAATTATTTAAGGGCAAGTTATGGGGGAGGGTGGGGGTGTAGTTTTCATTTAAAGTGCTATTTCTAGTATATAAAATAGCTATCATTTAAATGATGTTAATTAGAATTTTTTATGTTGTTGAAATTCTGAGTTTGAAAAAAAAATTGACTGACCGGAAGTGCGTGTACTTTACCATTTTAATAAATAATTTTTTCACTTTTTCGCGATTTTCTTAAAAAAAAAATGGCATCCATCGATTTTCTTGAAATTTTTCAGATAAGCTACACATACAAAGATCTAAAACTTTTATTTGAAACATTTCTTTGGAAAAATTCATGTAAGGGCACTTTTAGGGGAGGGAAGTTATGTTTTCCACTTAAGTGCTATCATAGTTGATAACCGGTAATGCGCTTTTACTGAACAGGTTTTTTTTTTTCAGTTTTGACAAATTTTCATTATACTTTGGAATACAAAGTATAAAATTTGTCAATTATAAGTTTGTGAGAACTGGAGTAAGAGAAAGTTGTGTGAATGTTTCACACCAGATTTTTTTTTATTTATTAATTAATTTGATATTTAAAGTAATTAGTTCGACAAAAAATAAAAAAAAAGAAGTTAAATCTCTGAGACATACATGAATCACAAAAATGTCTTAAAACATTATTTTATATTCTCTGTAGAGATATTTCTTCAAATGCCATCATAATAAAGCCACTAGAAGAAGGTGATAAAATGATATTACCGTCGTCTGTATTTTTTTTCCTCCCAGATATAAGTCTTTATTGAAAGGATTTAAAGATCCGATATTTTTTTTTTTTCTGAATGGACAGTATATCTTAAACTTGTAGGTTTTATATAAAAAGATATATCTGCTTGCTACATTCAAAGCAATATGAAAATATATTTGCACATTTCAATGGACATTCTTTAATATAGGTTGGGAAAAATGGTCATGATAAAAATCTACATAAATTTGATGTGAAATAAATTGTAAAAAAAGAGAAAATAAAAAGTGAAATATAGGAAAATCTTGTATGATTTCTATCATGACATTAATTTCCTTTAGATAACCAGTAATTATATGAATGTTATATTTTTTTTAAAAAAAGGGAATATAATCTCTCATAGTAACAACACCTTGTTGTGTCATCGAAAGTGAATTAAATATTGATATAATTAACATTCTTCTATTGTTCTTTTTTATGCCCTGAATGACGCAATACTCTTTATTTTTTAACTAGAGTGAACTTTAAATAAAAAATCTGGTGTGAAACATTCACACAACTTTCTCTTACTCCAGTGCTCAAAATGATAATTGACAAATTTTATAGTTTGTGTACCAAATTTAATGAAATTCGTCGAAAACTGAAGAAACTGTTCAGTAAAAGAGCACTTCCGGTTTACTAATTTCCTTGAACCTCGGAATTTTCAGCCATTAGTTATTTCTAACTAATTATGTTTGGATGATAGAATTGTATAATGAACTAGATACCACTTTGATGAAAATCTAACCCCACCCCTCCCCTAAAAGTGCTCTTAAAAGAAATTTCCCAGAGAAATGTTTTAGATAAAAGTTGTAGATCTTTGCATGTTTAGTTTATATACGAAGTTTCAAAAAAATCGTCAGAGCCATTTTTGGGAAAATTGCGAAAAAGTGAATAAATCATTTAGTAAAGTGGTAAAGTAAACGCACTTCCGGTTATCCGATTGTTTAGAAACTCGGAATTTCACAACATATTTAATTCTAATTAACATTATTTAGATGACAGAATTGTCTAATAAACTGAAATAGCACTTTAATGGGAACCTAACCCCACCCGCCCCCTCCCTCAAAAGTTGCCTTCAATCAATTTGTCCTGGAGAAAATGTTTCTAATAAAAGTTTGTAGCGCTTTGTATGGTGTTGATGTTTAAGTTTAAAAATCGTCGGGAGCATTTTGAGAATCGCAACCAAAAGTAACAAATCCAACTAGTAAAGTGTACTCCGGTTGAAGGAAGTTTACAGAAAACGTACGTCATAATCCATGGTAGCGCTAAACGCCTATCAATTTCAACTGTCTATCGACGATTTTTTGTTTTTGACTATGCTGGTGTGAACACTCACACAAATTTCTCTTACTCCAGTTCTCAAAATGATGAAGTGACAAATTTTTATAGTTTGTGTCCCAAATTGAATGAATTCGTCCGAAAACTGAAGAAACTGTTTCATAAAAGAGCACTCGTCCGGTTTACTAATTTTTCTTGACACTCTGAATTTCACAGCCATCTCCAAGAGAATGTACATACATACATACACAGACACACACATGCACGCACACACACAGACCCTTTGCTAGAAACCACTTTTCTGGACTCAGTGGACCTCAAAACGGATATTTCCGGTGAAAACTCGAATCGAAAATTTGGCACGATTACGATACTACCTCTTGGAGTGTTGGGTAGTTGGCATTCACACAGAGGTACAGTATCGTCTCTGTAAAAACTGTTTTTTATCCATAGTTCTAGTGATTCAATCGTAGTGAAACTTTCACAGTTGGTAGTTTTTTATTTGAACAATGAGCTGGTGAAGGCAAATTTTAATTACCTCAAACAGTGCGAATATTACAGGTAAAAAAAGACAATCATTAACTTTAATATATAAAGTTTGTGTTAACTTGTGCTCGTACTGTGTGGAGGGGGCACATTATCTTGCAGTGAGTATAGTGCAGATGTTTGTTTACTTGCCTGCTCTGGTTTAAAGTACTGCTCAAAGAGCATTTGTTTATCTCATACTTATTTCATTTATTCATTTCAACAGCTAATTCTGACGAATTTTTCATCAATTTAAAATTTTCTTCGACTCAGATTTCTATTAAATTGAATTTATTTTAAATATTTTCGATACTAGCATTTAAAAGTTGGAAGTTGCTATTTCTTAAACAAGAAATAAACAAAAAATTATTAACAGTCAAAAATAAATATATATAAATATTTAAAAAAAAAAAAAAAAAAAATCAGAGAGTAGAACAAAACAACAAATCATAATTTCTAACATGGTTGATAACGCCCCTAATTCTGAGAAAGAGACTGATCTTCGTGCTATATATAACCTAATTGCTCAAGTTCAGGAAGATGTTCGTAAAGGTAACGAACAAACTGCAATTTATAAAACTGAACTGGAATCTGCGAAAGATAGAATTACCAAACTAGAGAACTCACAACGAGTAACTGAAAATACTCTGAGTTCAGTTCGTCAGTGTGTAACAATAGTAAATGATATTAGTCGTAAGAATAATATTATTTTGCACAATTTGGCTGAGTTACCAAATGAAAATATGGAATTACTATTAAAGGAGGTTCATAAATTGTTTACTGAAGTTATGCATGTTTCTATCAGCTTGACTGAGATTGATTCAGTTCGCAGGTTAGGAGTCGAAAGGCAAGATAAAGCAAGACCTTTAGTGATCAAATTTATTTGTTTATGGCGAAAATATGAAATTCTGAGAGCAAATAAAGCACTGAAAAACCATAATTTAAGTGTAACTGAAGATTTTTCTCCAAATGTAAGGTCTATAAGAAAAAATCTTATTCCTTTTCTTATTGAAGCTAGAAAAAACAACCTCCGCGCCTATCTAAGAGGAGATAGGCTGCTGATTGATGGTTCTCTATACATATTGAAAGAACTTCAAGCTCCTAGGACTGCCAAGTTATCTCTTGAGGAGTGTTTTGGCGATACAAAAGTGAAGGATAAGGAAAAAAGGAAACTCAAAGAGGTGGATCAAGAGAGTAAACAGTTAGAGAAGAAGCAGGCTTATGCTGCCAGACTGGAGCAGTTCTCTTACAGATTGAGATCAAAGTCTATTGAGGACCCTTCTAGAGCCACCACTAGTAAACAGCTTCCGTAGCAATCATCGAACACTGGACTGAACTACCGGCCTGACACTGGATCTTCTAATGGTGATTATCTTTCAAATGTGAATATAATTATGTGGAATATGTGTGGTATTAAAAATATTGCAGAAATCTCACATGAATACTGTCAGAATTATTTAATTTGTTTATCAGAAACGCATGTTGTTGGCGATGTTCTTAGTTCTGGTCTCCCCTCTCCTCTATCTAACTGTAAAATTATTACTTCTTCTGCAATTCGACAAAAATCGGTAGGTAGAGCGAGTGGAGGTCTGGCTTTGTTATATTGCGGCGATGTGTTTAATGTAGAAGTTATTGAAAAATGTGAACACTGGTTGTTTGTTAAAGTCAATACGTTCTGCTCCAGTTTCATTTTAGGTTTCGTATATCTGAGCCCATCTTATTGTTTAACCACTTTGGTAGAAATGCTGGAAGACATCGTAAGTTTCATACAAAATAGTTTTGTAAATTATCCTTTCTTTCTCGGTGGAAATTTTAACTGTCGGGTCTCCGATTGTAACACGGTGGATGAGCATATATTTGAGGGCACTAGTCTTTGTGCAGTGCAGAGGAGTATGGACAGAGTGTACAACGCCAGAGGTAAAATATTACTAGACTTTTTAAATTCTTTTTCATTTATAATTATTAACGGTAGATCTCTTAGCGACGTACAGGGTTCGTTCACATTCTGTAGCTCTGTGGGTAAATCGACTATTGATTTGGCATGTTGCGGAATAAAAGATCTGGGTTTTATTTATGATTTTGAAGTGCTACTAAACATAATAAATAAAGATCATTTCCCTATCAAATTAAAGTTAAATTTAGCTTGTAAACTTATGACACAGAAAAACGTTCCTAAGCCATCTAAAGGTGTAGCCATTAGATGGGATGCTGATAAGGCTTCCACTTTTAAATTAGAACTTAATAACAAGAATCTCGATTCACCGGAATTCCTTTCCGGCAGTGTTGATGAACTTTACGAAAGTTTTATGGCGGCAATTAAAGAATCTGCTATTGATGTGGGGATGTTGAGAACTATTTTTCACAGCTTCAGTCATCGTGCCGATTATAAACCCTGGTACGATATAGAATGTCGTGAACAAAAAAAAGTTGTTAAAATTAAACTTAAAGCTTGTAAGTTGGACGGTTTTTCCGCAAGTACCAGCTCGGATTACTTAAACTCAAAAAAGATTTATAAGAGATTGGTTAAAATGAAAAAACTAACATATGAACAGAACATAGTTGATCTTCTATCTAAGGTAACTGATTCCAAAAGCTTTTGGTCAGTAATAAATAAATATAGAAAACGGTTTAGTACCCATGGCATAATTTCAACGTCAGAATGGGAACTGTTTTTTAGCAATATATATCCCCCAAGAATAGTAGATATCTGTCAATACAATGATGTGTTAAATCCAATATTGGATTGTGTCATATCTTATGAAGAATTAGTTTCAGCCATAAATGTCTCCAAAAGAAACAAATCTCCTGGTAGTGATAACGTATCTTATGAATACTTTCAAAATCTTCCCGAAAGATGGCTGTATAAACTGCAATCGCTCTTCAACAGAGTCTTGGAGGAGGAAAGAGTTCCCAAATCCTGGGCAGTAATGCGTGGAGTAATGCTTCATAAGAAAGGCAGTGCCTCTGACCCTTTAAACTACAGATGTATCACCTTGGCTAACTGTATTCTTAAGCTTTTCACTCAAGTCTTAAACCATAGACTTCTTTCATGGGTTGAGGCGGCAAATGTCCTTCCTGAGTGTCAGTCTGGTTTCCGTGCGCATCGTGGCTGCATTGACAACATCTTCACTCTTAACTCAATTATCCAGCTCAATCTGCGCAGAAAGTCCACAACTTTGTATGTTGTGTTTGTTGATTTTATGCGTGCCTTTGATTCAGTCTGTCATGCCCTGTTGTGGAGCAAATTGTTTTCACTGGGACTGAGTGGGAAATTTGTTAGGATCGTTCGTCATTTATATGAGAATGCAGTGATGAGAATCAAATGTGGGGAGCGTTTGACTGACGACATAAAAATTACACAGGGTGTTTTGCAGGGAGAAACTCTCAGCCCTATACTGTTCTCACTTTTTATAAGTAATATGGAAGAATTCTTCAGGTCTAATGGTGCCTTTGGTATCAACTTAAGTCCGGGTTGTGATGTTTTTCTGCTTATGTATGCTGACGACTTGGTAATTATTGCTGACTCCCTTACAGACGCGCAGAAGAAAATGGACTTACTTCATAAATATTGTCAAGTTAATTGCCTGAAAGTTAATATAAATAAGACAAAGCTTTTAAAGATACATAGAGGTAGACCTAAAAAGACCCGCAAATTATATTATAATAATCAGGAACTGACAGAGGTGTCGGAATACAATTATCTTGGCTTACTTTTTAGTAACTCTGGTCTTTTTAACCGAGCCATAAAGGTATTTTCCTGTAGGAATAAGTTATCGATTGGAACGGTGCTTGGTATTTGTGCCAAAACTAAAGTAAGATCCTGGGAAGCAAGACAAAAACTGAATGAGGCCATAAGTTTGAGCTCTTTGTTGTACGCTGCGCCAGTCTGGGCACATGACTTCATTGAACAATTGGAAGCCTATCAGCTATCATTTTATAAAAGATTGTTGCAACTCTCTAATACCACCCCCCCACTATATGGTCAGGTTAGAGGTTGGCTCACAACATATAGGTGTTACTATTCTTAAACTCATCTTTAAATGGATCCTAAAGATTTTAAAAATGGATTATTCTCGTTACCCGAAACTTTGCTTCACAAAATTGTTGAATCTCGATAACGTGGAAACTGCTCCGGGGAAGTATAACTGGATATCGCGATTTCGTCAATTGTTGGAGGGTATCGGAGCGTTTGACCCATTATTTTTTAGCGACCCCGTTAAAATTAAAACACAACTACATCTTATTTTGGTAAAATTTAGCAACTCTGTTAAACTAAGAGACCTGGATTGTGTAAACCAACGTTCCTACAATTTATTTTATAGAAACATAGTCACTCTACAGCAATTTAATAGTTATCTTCATTATAGCATCCCCATCGCTTTCCTTAGAACACTGGCTCAGTTACGTACCTCTGGCAAATATACTGTCAAATTAACATATAATAATTGCACCGTGAGATTGGATCCTCAAATTAATTGCTCGATATGTAATCTACAAAAACCTGAGAATTTATTTCATTTTTTAATTGAATGTCCTATGTATCATTCGGCTAGGTTACATTATTTGCCAATGTACTCGAATTTTAATGAAGGTAATTTTTACTCAATTCTTTTGTCGCCCAGTATCAGTGAAATTAAAAATATTACTTATTTTGTTCGAACAGCTCTGAAGATAAGAGCGTTTATTTGTAATGAGTAACTTTAATTTATTTTTTCTCTAGATGATTTTGTAATTCCTTTTCTTTCTATTATATAATTTTATCTAATTTCTTTCTGTATAAAAATATTTTGTTTTAATATTTGAAATGAACTTGTGTTGTTTATATGTATATGTAACTCAAACTCACTGTAATAGTCTTATGACTTAAATACAGAATTTTTTCATTCATTCATTCACAATACTTCCTCTTACTAGGAATAAGAGAAAGTAAAAATCAACAATACCTGTTAAGTCTATTTTAAACTTTTGTCCAGATTTGTGTTATTTTATGTTTCACATAATACTAAGTCAATTGCCCACAAAATCTTCGTTTTTTGTTTTTTCAAGCTTCGTACAATACGTGAATGAGATCCATTTATTATAAACGTTGATAGAGCTCATGGTCCAATGAATGCTGTAAAGCTCGATAAAACTCACGTTGACCAAAGTCAAGAAGTGCACTGTGAGGATTCAATCATGCTATAGAGGATTTCCAGCTGGAAAAAAGAATTCTGGCAAGAGCATGCGGCAGCGTTCTGTGAGAAAATCTCAGTCTTCTTGACTTGTAGGTTTCATGGCATATATGACGTGGACAATTTCGAAGACGGATAAGCAGGGAGTCGCTTTGTTTAAAAAGGAAAATATTCGGCGGATATTTGGTCTTGATCGAGTTGGGCAAAAGGCAAATAGCGAACCGAGAAAAGAGCGAAATCACGAGAATCTCTCATTTAATTTTATTTATCACACACTCATTGCCCGTAAGGGGTATCTGTTGCATGTAGTTACTTGGGGAGTAGCGACCCCCACGAGTTACCACAGCTCAGTACTCCATGCACTTCGTCAGAACAGTATACAATACACTTAAAACTATATACACTGTACATTTACAGACCAGGTCAAACACAGTACACAAACTAGGTCTCCATACCTAGTTAATTGGCTTAAACCAAGGGAGAAGGAAGAGATTAAACTCAGTGGTAGCTCGCTGGACTAGCAAAAGCTGCTCTTAGATTTTCTCTTCCTAGGAGCCTCTACAACTCACTGTCCGGTGATGAGCAGTGTTGTCTGCAGCTAGAGAACACTCCTTGGAAGCCGGCAGTGTACTGAGAAGGCTCCGGGGGGGGGGCACAATAAATCTTTCAGGTCGCTAAAAAAAAAAAATCTACACAATAAAGATGTACAATTACAAAATACACTCAAATCTACTTATTGCCATATATTCCAGGCTACGTTTATTTCATTAATAATTGTACAGGTTTTTTGAGATTCTTAGCCTGTACCGGTCAGAGTTCCTGAACCTAACTTCTCACAGCCCAAACAATCCGTCATGATATGTATGAGTGTTTCCTCCTCCATCTCATAAACCTCACAAAAGGGGTCTGGCATGAGCCTCATTGTAGAGAGATATCTCCTTAAGCCCAATGCCCAGTGAGAAAATCAACCAGATGCCTGAGGGAGATCCGTGAAAGATACTGCACTCCTTCATTAAAATAGTATACTTCTGATCAAACGATTTCCTTATCAATCGAAATTTTTGCACACATTTAATCATTATTATTAATATATAGATTTAAGAATCGTAAATCACCTTTCCTAGAGGAAAACCTAACGCATCTATTCCAAAGAACACTTGTAACAAGAATTTTCCCGGAAAGACTGTGAGGGCTGTAAATATGTACTTTGTATGAGAAATCGTCGAAGTCATTTTTTTTGAGAGAGAGAAAATTCGGATAAACTGAAAAATTCATGCACTAAACAGGAACTTTCGATTGATCAATTTTAACCATTTTCATAAACTTGTTGACAGAATTCCTCTAGAGGAGTTTAAAGTAAAAATTAAGTTTGATATTTATGTGACTTTCCGTTTTTGAGTTATTTCTTGCTGATCACACTCAGACATATTCTAAAAAGATAAATTCTTAGATACACAGACAAATTCTAAAAAAAAAAAAAAAAAATCGCAATCAAGGGACTTCAAAACATTATTTCCAGTGAAAACTCTACTTCCGAAATCTGACACGATTGCAATACTTTTCTCTTAATAGATACTAAGTGAAAGTAATAAATTTGAATCCCCTCATATATTTGCTGTTCAATAAATATTCATTCACAAACCAAATACTGAAAGGACAATTTTTGATTTAAGGGGCATATGAAACATGCCTTTCCTTCCAGAGAAAACTCAACTTCTAAATCTGCTTGGTACAAATGTAAAAATTTCCTTTTTTAACCACCAATAAGAGAAGGTATTAAAATTAGTACCTACAATAATTCAACGTTCACTTTAAAGTATTTAAAATAATTTATCACAATAAATATATATTTTCAGTATTCTTGAAATTGAGAATGATGAACCCCATTTACAGCCGAAATGTTTTTTTATTTAAATGTTATTTTCTTTTTAACATTTTGTTCATTTTGTCCTTGACGTTTCTGCATTATACATGCTATTTTCAAAAGGTTATAAAGTGAACTATATGTAATTTTTACAATTGTCTGAAATAATAAAAGTGCGATAATCCCCTGCAACAAACTACAATCATACCCTCATTATTTTTGATTTAATAATTGTCACATATTGTGTGACACAGTCTGAGGTGGTGGGCATCATTGAATGCTGCCACCTGGTGGGGGAGTGGCAGGAAGAGTTCAAGGAAGTGCGGATTTTCTCGGACAGCCAAGCCGCACTAAGGGCTTTGAGTAAGCCTTGGTGGAGTTCGAAATTAGTGGGAGAATGTCGGAGGAAGCTCAACGCTTTGGCTCGGAGGGGTAAGGTGCATCTCTATTGGATACCCGGACATGCGGGAATAGAGGGCAATGAGAGGGCGGATCGGCTGGCCAGGGAGGGATCATCATTACCATTCTGTGGTCCTGAACCAGCCCTGGCCGTTACAAAGACGTTTCGCGACAAACAGATTAGATTTTGGGAGACGAGTGCTTTGGAGAAAGGCTGGGGGGACACGCAGGGGTGCCTCCAAGCTAAAAGATTTATAAAGGCAGGTAAGCAGAGAATTTCGGAGTATCTCCTGTCTCTCAGTAGGACGGGGTTGAGGACCTTGGTAGGAATAGTGACTGGACACACTTGGGTGTCCAGCCACTTGTTTAACATAGGAAAGACGCGGAGTCCCATTTGTCAGAACTGTAATGGCGGAGTTAGGGAAACGGTGTATCACTACTTATGTCAGTGTCCCCGTTTCGCTGGAACTAGGTTTCGTATATTTGGGAGGACACCACTCTCGCAGGATTGTCTGGGCGAGTTGGAGTATAGTGATATCTTGAGATATTGTAGATTAACCGGCAAGTTACCGGGGGAGACTAATTAAGGGGATACGGGGGGTACCGGGGGGATAAGAGCCATATAGGCTTAGGTCCCGCGCCTTTGGGCACCCGTTTCCGATAATAATAATATTGTGTGACAATTATTAAATATTTTTTAATGTGAATTAATTTTTATCTCTCACTTCAAGAGCCAAAATTCCAATTCTAGTATATGTACTTGTAGAAAGTTTAAAGATGCTACCAATAAGTGGCAGTACGGATTTAATGTTTATAATAATGTTATATTAATTAATTATTTATTTATATTAATATAATTATTTATGTTAATTAATTATGTTTACATTTGTTTAATAGAACTGTAATCAAATAACCAAATAGTTATCTACAATTATGTATAATGTTAAAACGTCACCCACATACAGTCATGATTACAATAAGACTTTGAATAAGTAAATAAGACTGTCCATACCTTATAAATGAAATTCATTTCAACATACCTTCTATTCAGATCAGACACAATAATCTGTTTTCAGTATAGTTTGCACAAACCAATTATTTATTTATATCATTCACCAATTTTAAGAATTTTAAGACATGCTATTCTCTTTAACATTTTGACTAATTCAATATATCAGCTAAAATGAATTAGAAGAATAATTGGATTATCATGATTTTATTTTATTTTGTTTTGTTTCCATTCAATGTTTATTGCTTCTGTTATCTGTGTAATATTTTTAAAATATTTTGTTTGGATTTAGTATTTATTTGTAGTTTATAATCAATGTATGATGAGGGCGTTTTGGTTAATTGTATTTTGTGTATGCAATTATTTATGTTATATATCAGTGCTGTTTGTGTAGTCATTTATAAAAGGGTTATGTTGTCCGTTAATGTAAATAAATAAAGACTGAACAGTATGGATGAAAAAGCAAAATAAACCATACTTGAAAGTCTATATCCTTTTTTGCGTGTTAGAAGAGTTTTGAGTGTGAAATAAAATTGAGAATTCTGTTTCGCCTCAAGCGGCATACTGAAGAAGATATAATTTCGTTTTAAGTGACAAAACAAACAGAATAGACAAGCCGGAGAGTATACGATTAGCAAAAAAAAAACCAGTATTGCAGACCTATTTTTTGTTTCAAAATATTATGTATTTTTATATTAAATGAAAAATAAATAAACATTTGCAACAAATAATTAAAAACTGCAAATTAAATATTGATTTAAAGTGGACTTTGTCCCTTGAGTCCTAATGCGACCACTATTCCCGGCAGATTGCTGGTTCGCCCGCTCCGGTAATCTTAAGTACACTATTGTGAACTCACTTAGTTAATCAATCGGTTTGTACTTGTGGCTCTGCTACTTTCTAGCTTCGCCTCTTCTATGGTAACCCAATTAATTTTGATATGTTCGCTCAGTCTAGTGCAAATATTTATGTTTTTTTTTTATATTTTAATTAGGAAATTTCAGCAGATTTTATGACCATTAGTTTCCTGACAGTCCACTATAAAATGCTAATGTAATCATAATAGTTATCACACGAACTATGTCGAATAACCTCAAGTGTTGATGAACAAATGTTGATGGTGTAGTCGACATCCATTGTTTTGTTTAGACAAAATGGATATTTTGAGGAGCTAGCTATTCCTATTTGGTACAGATGCGTCCGAAGAAAGTCATGCACCCATAGTAGTCCAAAGTTAGCGGTGACATTTTTTCAAGGGAATTTGTCTGGATGGTTGCAGAATGCTGCCAATTTCTTGTCTTCAGCTTGTTATTGTTGGATCCTATCTAACTCTTTCCTTCTCATGGCCTTTGCCATGCTTTGGAAGCAAATGTTTACAAAAGGACGCTTTATTCCATAGAGTTCTTGTTGCTTCCTTCTTTTTCTAAGTGGTCGTCTTGTCGTTGGCCTCTGATCCACAGCTGAAGCCAACGGAAAGGGAAAATTTCTTCTGCAAGCCTGTCTATCGCTGCACCTTTTCCGTTAAAATTTTTGCAGTGGCTACCGAAGGCTTTTGCGATGGTGTGAATCTTCTCAGTAAATACCAAAGCCAACTTTTGAGGTCTCATGAGTGTTGTAGTTGCCTATCCTTGCATGTATATGTGTAGCATCCTACACAAAATCTCGATACTCAGCAGCTTAAGTTGAGCATCACTTCTTTCGTTTTTTTGTTTTTCTTTTCACATTTGGTAACAAGAAAATTTAGGCTCGAAATGAACGACACTTCCAAAAAGCACCGGAGTAATAGAAAATATCTCTGGTTTATTAGCCGCAATAACAATTTCAAACAAATTTTTGGCGACCGCCAGTATCGAAGTCTGCGTCTGCAGACGGGTAAGTGTGGATTCCTGTAGCTTCATCAATTTTTTGAGTTGCCTAGGATATGACTAGTTAGAACTCTTGCTTGTTCTAACAGTAGTGAGCTAGTAGCGGCTACTTAGGTGAACCTTTCATGGTTGAAATTGTGCAACCATTTATGTTTACTCTTTAAAGTTTATGTGGTCGCTAATGTTGATCTCCACAAATGGTCTGCTTTTATTCAATTTCACTTACCGCTGCAGACAGTTTCTTGGTGAGAGATTGGCTGACGATATTGAAGGCAAATCGCCAATACATTGTTGGTGGGCATGAAAGAGGGTTTAATACGTAGTTGACATGCGTTTAGAAGCACAATGGTGGCGCCTTGATGCGGTTGCTAATATAATTAATGAGTCTCGCTTTTATGGCGAATTTACTGGCATTGGTTCCATTAGAATAGTATAACAAATAGACAGAGAAATTCTAAAAAAATATCCTATTTACCGTGAAGTATTTTTTTTATAAGTCATCAAGAGTTTAAAAATTGGTGAAAAACTATGGGTAGGTTCTCATTTATATATATATAGCAATTATATTTACAACGATCGTAAATTATTACAATAATAGAGCGTTGGTGGTGTATGTATGTGCATGCAATACATATGTTGTATTTATTCAATAATATTTTAGGTAAAAAGTAAAAAAATATTGAATATATTTTAATATTTTCCAAACATCGTAAATCAGATTTTCCTACATAAAAGAGGATGATGATAAGTTCCTTCTTTTGTGGCAAAATAAGAGGTAAAGTACTCAACTTTTATAGTAAGATGAAGTGAAGCAATATAAGTAAATCATTTCGAAGTAGAATAATCTTACTATCACGAAGATTGACAATTTTATTGAATGAAATCTTTAAACATACTTATACAGACCATTCAAAAACGTATATGGAATATTAAACTGTAATATAAAATATGTCCATCTATTGGCAAATTGAGCGTGACAAAATTTAACCAATTAATGACAAAAAAAAAGTGTTTTTTTTAACGACAATCGGTACTGCAGCAAATTAATTTGTCCTCATGGAAAATTCTATGTTTAATTTATTGTTATCAATATAATTTTTATGTTATCTATAAGTTTTTCGTATGTTTACACAATATATTATAATAAAGCGATCAGATGGCTGGTCTTTATTGGTTCACCTTCTCATTTTCTTCCGGCCAAAAAAAAAACTCTAAAAAACTGGGATTGACAAAAAATAAATGACTCTAAAATCTACAAAAATGATAATTCAGTCAGTATAGTAATAAACAATTCATTGGCAAAGATAATAAAATTTATTAAAGTACTTTATTATTTTTGATCTAAATAAAATAATATGATTACACATATATTATTAGGGAACATAAAGTGCAGACTCACCATCTATTTGTCGAGTTTGAAACCGCTTATGACAGCATAAATCGCCGAGAACTATATAACGCCATGCTGGAAATGAAGATACAAAGAAGCTAGTTAGCATGGTTGCGCTGGCGATGGCGGATGTGCAGTGCATGATTCGAGTTCAAGGGGATTTGTCAGAAAGCTTTCAAGCAATGAACGTCTTACGACAAAGAGATACCCTCGCCTGTTTGCTCTTCAATTTGGCGCTCGAGAAGATGGTGCGAGATATCGGGACCCAGACCACTAGCACTATATTTAATAGACTGGTTCAGATACTAGCGTATGTGGACGATATAGATATAATTGCAAGATCCGGAGAGCCTTGGAAGAAGCTTTTTTGAAATTAATGTCCGCTAAAAAAGATGGACTGAGAATAAACCAGTGCAAGATCAAATATATGGTCTGGTTAGGTTTTTCATCTAAAGTGCTATTTCAATTTATTAGACAATTCTGTCATCTAAATAATGGTAATTAGAATTAAATATGTTGTTGAAATTCCGAGTTTTAAAAAATCGAATAACCGGAAGTGCATTTACTTTACCACTTTACTAAATTTTTTTTTTTTTTTCACTTTTTCCGCGATATCTCAAAAATGGCTCAGACGATTTTCTTGAAAACTTCACGTATAAACTAAACATACAAAAGATCTACAACTTTTATTATAACATGTCGCGGGTAAAAATTCTTCTAAGGGCATTTTTGGGGGAGAGGTGGGGTTATGTTTTTCTTTAAAGTTCTATCATAATTGATTATACAATTCTATCATCCAAACAAAATTAATTAGAAATAAATGGGTGGCCAAAATTCCGAGCTTCAAGAAAACTAGTAAACCGGAAGTGCGCTTTAACTGAACAGTTTTTCAGTTTTCGACGAATTTCATTAAATTTGGTACGCAAGAAAGTTGTGTGAGTGTTTCACACCAGTGAATTTTGTATATATATAACAAAATGGGGGGAAAAAATATTATATAAGTTACTTAGGGAAAAAATGGTTCCACAATTATTTTTTTTCCTCAAAATTACTTTATTCATTATAAGAATTTACATGTAAATTTATATATATATAAAGCCAAGACTGCAAATATTAAAGTGTACCATTTGTTTTTTTTTTTTTAAAAGAAACTGTACAAGTGTTGTGGCTGGTATTGGAAGTACTTGTAGGAGAGATTTACGATTCTCATAATGAAAAATATTCCCTCCTGTCTTGTATTAGGGTAGAACTTCTTCACGTGGAATCTAAAGGCAAAGAAAGATGGGATCTACTTAAATAGAAATTTCCATACAAAAAAAAAAAGCAATTTACATTTCAAGTTTGTATTTAAAATAAAAATAAAAAATACAAATATTTTGTTTAAGAAGTGACAGTAATTGTTTTATAATTTTTCTTAAATAATTAATGGTCAATTTAAGTTTATATTGATAAAAAAAAAACAAAATCGTTTTCCAATATATCACAATATTTCAATGTCATGTATCTGATTGGGTTATAGTAGCAGGATAGGATTGATAAATGTTGAAATGAGAAGACATGAATTAGCAATACACTCAAAATTGTACAGTTTTACTTTTTAGAAGAGAGAAGAATTCATAGTGAATAGAGTGATCGAGCTAAGAGTTATGATAATTGTTTGGTAGCGTGTTGAACGATGCTAAAGACTAGTTTTTTTGGTGAGAGATTAGTGCTAATATACTGTTGTGGGAATGGCAGAAGGTTTGCTAGCGCGGAGGTGGTGCCTTATTACTAGGGAACGGATTCGTATGTATTTACATATTTTTTTCTAGGCAATTTACAGACGTTTTTCAACTAGAAGTATTCATACTGACACTTTTTAAGCCGTTTGAGTCTACTTTTATTTCACATATTTCCACATATTTGGATGTTATCGCATATTTATACATATTTGATCAAAATAAATAAATATTTCTACATATTTAATCAAAATATATACTATTTTTTCATATTTTTCATTTTGGGCATATTTTCATAATTGGGAGGTGGTTGACAGGAACTGTGAACCACAGACTGTAGGGCTGTGAATCACAGTGGGTACAATGGTTATTGTAATTTACACAGAATGCTGCTAAACAGTGACGGGCACTTTAGTTCTTTGAAGTTGTCTGACGTTGTCTGTTCTTTCAGCTCGTTCGTTGAAGTGTCCAATTCACATTTCGAAGACGAAGCAGTAGCGATAAATACTGCCAAGTCTTTATTCGAGAAACCTAATTTAAGGAACGACCTTGCATTCATTTCTGACAGTTGCGTATTTCTTGCACAAGCCATTACCCAACTTGAGTCCCAAAGTGTTCGACTGACAGAAAACGTGTCCAACGTTAAAAAAGTCATCGAAAAGGTGGAAGGAATACCTGGGAGTAAGGGAGATTTGATCAGATCAAAACTGGTAGAAGTACTGAGCAAGAACAAAGGGTGGGAGACCATCTGCCAAATTTCTGATATTATCAGTGGAACAGAAGTCACCTCAGAACATCGTGTACCCTTTACAACCAACGAGATAACTTCTTTCAGCAAGGCACCTATAACATCTGTAGATGTTGAACGATCTTTTAGTCGTTACAAGTCCATCTTACGCCCAGATCGTCGTCACTTTACGTTTCAACATTTGAAATTTTATGTGGTTGCAAACAATTTCGAAGAGTGAAGTTTTCAAAATTGAAAATTTAACACATCTTTTTATAAATAGTAAAAATGTTCTTTGTTGTATAAATCATTATAACTTGTAAAAACAAATTATTTTGTTCCTAATAAATTGTTATAAATTGTAAAAATGTTCTTTTCTTGTATAAATAATTATAACTTGCCCCCCCAAAAAAATTCCATTTTCATAAAAAAAATGTCCATTTTACTTAAATATTCCAGAAAATATTTCAAGAAAATCACATATTTTCCACATAATTGACGAAAATAAATGCATATTTTAATTAAATATTTGGCATTTTTAAATACATAAAAATCCGTTCCTTACTTATTACTGTTGTTATTGAAACTATTAAGTCTAGCCCATAAAAACGTGTTTTTTTTTTTAATTTTTTAAAAAAAGGAAATCTTTTAACATTGTAGTGTAAGAACGAAATGGAAAAATAATAGTTGTGAAAATTAGTTAGTTCAAATAGTGTATTTAGTGATGGGGATAGAGCCAGGTATACTACAATGTAGGTCAATGCAAACCAAGAGACAATGCCACTTGGCCAACTGTTTTGTAAGAGAAAGCAGTCTTTCGGACAGTCTGCATTCTGCTTTCAAAGCAAGAATACTTGGTCAGGAATCGCTCTCTTAAACTCATGCCAGCGATAGAGATTTCATTTATTCTAGATCATTTATTAAGATACAGTTTTTGTTGTAGACACCAAGGAGAACACATCAGAACTGTGCCAGTTTAAGTTATAACATAAGAGTTTATTCAAATTAATTTCATTATACTTATAAGCATATTATTGTGATATTTTAAAGTAACTTAATTTCACTTAAAGAATATTTCTATTTTAAAAACAGTGTGACCTCATGATTATTTCTAATACTTCACTCTTTAACATATATTCTTATGAGCCCTTTTACAAAACCGCTCGTGCTGCTAGACACTACCACCACTCTATTACAACACATCATACCAAATTACATTTCAACATGTTTTGTGATTTTTTGTTTTGTTTTTTAATTTAAGGCGCGTCAGCATGTATGGTCAAATTGTATGGCCCAGAGCCTTCTCAGTGCACTACCGGGCCTCCGGACAGTGTTTTCTCGCTCAGACAAGACTGTCCATTACCGGGCAATGAGCTATAGAGGCTCCTAGGAAGAGCAAATCTAAGGGTAGCAAGCCTGGTCTCGAATCCAGGACCTCCGTGTTGCTTGCTAGCCCTGCGCGCTACCACTGAGCTAGACCCTTCCCTTCTTGTACGGTTTAACTGAGACTGAAAGATGTTAACTATTATTCTTCAATATAGAATTATTTTAAAAACGATTTTCAAATCTTTGAATTAATGGCTATAAAATTATAATGAGTTGTTTGTACGGCAATGACCAGAGTAGTCTTTTTAAAGAAAAAAAGAATTTTTTATTGCTCTACGTTTCGGGTACCATTGGTGTAGGAGCTCTTTGAGGTAGGAAAGGGGTACAAGTTGAGAATTTTGAGATGGAAAAATCTCAATGGTACTCGCAACGTAGAGCAACACAGAAATTCTTTTTTCTTAAAAATAATAAAATCATTAATCTTTTCCTCTGGCCATTGCCGTATAAACATCTCATCATAATTGTAATGGTACCGCAAAGTTAATGCAACCACAGCAGAGAGAAGAGAGGCCCTCTCTGGTTAACAGAGACTACTCTCTGACTTAGGCAGGCTAGAGTGGGAGAACCTGTGTATATAACCCAGTGGGGATCTATCTAAAGGATATCTATCAGATAAAATCATACGACCTCATCGTGTTATATCTTTACTCTCACCAAATTCATTCTATCATTTTCATTATAAAGTCCAGTGCAGTTAGTGTTTAACTACATTATACTAGTGTCCGCATATCTTGTTCATTTAATCAAACCTAATTTCTCTCCTCAACAACCCCATTATATAATTATTATTTTAGTTTCAAGTACCTCTTTTATTTTTTCCATTTTGGGATTTTAATTTTCCCTCTTATTAAATTTTATATTTATTTTATTTCTTTCTCTTACTACTAGTACGAAGAAAAATTACGATTGAGTCAAATTTTCGATTTCGAGTTTTCGTCGAAAGTAAAAATGTTTTGAGGTCAACCGGAGAAAACGAAAAAAATGTTAGCGAATGGTCTGTTTGTGCGTGTGTGCGCGCGTGGTTGTTTGAACAAGATATCTCAAAAATGAAATATCGGGTGAAGCTCAAATTTGATTTTCCGTTTGGATACCAGATACTGCATCAGACTAGGAAGTTTCGGACAAAAACCATCTACTGATAGGCCGATTTTGTTTCACTGAATGATTTGTTTCACTTTTTCCATTTTTCTTAAAAATCTTAAATGTTATAATGTTATTATCTACATTCATATTTTTTTTCTTTTAATTTAAGGTGCGTCAATATCAATGATCATTGGCGCCCGGAGCCCGCTCAGTGCACTGCCGGCCATCCGGACACTGTTCTCTCGTTACAGACAACACTGTCCATCACCGGACAGTGAGCTGAAGAGGCTCCTAGGAAGGAAAAAATCTAAGGGTAGCACAGCTAGACTCGAACCCGGATCCTCCGCGGCGTGGGTGTCCAGTACGCTAACCATTTAGCTATTCCCTTCCCTTACATTCATAACTGCTTATAAATGCTTATAACTTTTATTTTTAATATTGTTTTTTAGGAAAAAAAACTTTTTTTGTTTTTGGAGGGTTCTGGGAGAATTGGAACGTCTTCCCTTAATATTTAAGATACATGAAAAGCATTGCTAAATTTTAAATTTGAAGAAAAATCCTGTTAATCGGATGTGTGACTTTTCAAAAAATATGTTTGTTAACTTTTTTAAATTTTCTCTCAAACGGATCTATCCAATATTTCCTTAATTCTGAGCAAATTATTCTGATAGAAAAAGAATTTTTTTAATATATTTTAAATTATTCATATCTATTAATGAAGTAGGGGGGAAATTATCAGAGCAAAAAGTCAATATATTTTCTGCTACGCCGACGATCTAGGCGAAGGTAGAATTGCGCAAGATGAAGAAGTCGCCGGCTAAAGGCAAAATAAACTTGTAGAGTCAGAGATATTTTCCGTGATAGCCTACTTCATTTTGAGTTCATTGATCGGTTTTCGGGCAAACGCCCATTATCAGGATATTTTGATAAACAGTGTGATAACATAGATTTGTATTTTGCTTTGTGTAAGTCTGTGTAATCACATTGTTTATCTAAGGCAACATGAAGAAGGGCAAACGCCCAGAGTAGAACTAGCCTACAGTTTTAAAAATAATATCGCATTTCTTTCTTCTCTTAAATGTGATGCGATCTTATCAAATTTGCAAAATTCAATTTTCATCAGATTTACATGTTTAGAGTTTTCAGAAGTACGAAAAAATGTTTTTAGCGAATGGTCTCTGTGTGTGTGTGTGTGTGTGTTCAGAAAATCTAAAAAAGTAAAAATAAGCTAAAATTTGATATTCTAAGTACCATCACATAATGTGGTAGTTGGACGTTAAGCCCGTCTGAAAAAATAGGCTTATTTTATTTACCAGTTTTTTTTTATCTTGGCTACAAATTTCCAAAAACCAAGTTTTATTACTGATCAAGTACGTGTATGAGGGTTAAATAATCAAGCCAACCTTCTTTATTCGTATTTTAATTTCATTTTTGAAAAAGAATTCGTACAAACAGTACAGCGCTTCCTAATTAGCAGTTCCTGAATTGCTTTTAGCGCGTTTGTGCTTCGGAATGATTTGAACTACTAATAGCGGGAATAAGTATTTTGAAATAATAAACAAATCTGGTGTGAAATACCACACACTGTACTCACACAACTTTCTCTTACTCGAGTTCTCAAAATTATAATTGACAAATTTTATAGTTTGTGTACCAAATTTAATGAAATTCGTCGAAAACTGAAAAAAACTGTTCAGTTTTCGACGAATTTCAAAAAAAAAGCGCACCTCCGGTTTACTGATTTCCTTGAAACTCGGAATTTTGGCCATCTATTTATTTCTAATTACTTTTCTTTAGATGATAGAATTCTATAATCAACTATGATAGCACATTAGAGAAAAACATATCCCCACCCCCTCCCCTAAAAGTGCCCTTAAATGAATTTTCCCAGAGAAATTTTTTAAATAAAAGATGTAGATCACTGCATGTTTAGTTTATATATGAAGTTTCAAGAAAATCGTCGGAGCCATTTTTGAGAAATCGCAAAAAAGTGAAAAAAATCATTTAGTAAAGTGGTAAAGTACGCACTTCCGGTTATCCGATTTTTTCAAACTCGGAATTTCAACAATATGTCCAATTAATATTATTTAGATGACAGAACTGTCTAATAAACTGAAATAGTATTTTAGATGAAAACCTAAACCCACCTCTCCTCCATAACTGCCTTTAAATGAATTTTTTCGGAGAAATGTTTCAAATAAAAGCTGTAGCCCTTTGTACGCGTAGTTGATATACTAAGTTTGAAGAAAATCGTCGGAGCCATTTTTGAGAAAAACGCAAAAAAGTAAAGAAACCAACTAATAAAGTGGTTCTTCCGGTTGAGGAATTTTGACAGATAAGGTACCGTCAGATCCCACGGTGATATCTAAACGGAATATCAAGTTTCAACTTTCTGCGGTTTTTCGTTTTTGAGCTGTGCTGTTCACAACCACACACACACATAGATCATTTGCTAAAAAGCACTTTTTTGGACTGAGGGGACCTCAAAACGGATATTTCCGGTGTAAACTCGATATCGAAAATTTGACTCGATTACAATCCTTCCTCTTTTACTAGGAGTAAGAGAAAGTAATAATTATATATTGCCAAATTTGAAAAATAAAAAAAGAATAAATAAATTATGATTTACAAATTAATTTTGATAATTATTGCATTTCAGAATAATTCTTTTGATGGGTGTGAGTTTTAATAAGACCAGATTTGATCAGATTTGTTTATTCTCGCTAGCTACTAACAGAATGAAGTTAGAAAAGCAGAAGAAAAGTTCATACTCGTCTTCAATTCCAATAAATTGGCTACTTCATCCAATTTAAGTTAGATCTAATCAAGACACTTTCTCTCTATGGAGTTTTGATAAGATTTTTTTTCACAAAGTTTTTTTTCTTTTTCTTAACTTTTTTAATATCAAACTTATTTTTAAAGTAACATTGGTAGCGTCCTCTTCTCTTCTCCAGAGTAACTAATTACTAAGTGTAGCTTTATGTTATCTACGCAGAGTTTATGATAATTCAAAAAAAATATTTTATTTCTTTATTGCATTCACACAGCATGGTATATAATATAAATGCAACAAGTAAATGTGATATAAAGAAAAAACTGTAACATGCAATGTCCATGAATGGCAGTTATCCAATGATAACAGACATTAGATATCCAGGAGGCGGCGGGGGCCAACGGCGCTTCAACCGTCTTTGGAAATAACCTGGGAGTGAGTTTGAATAGAAGGCTTGGCCGAGGGGATTTGGATGGAGGGATAGGTGACTGTGTATCGGGATTTTGGGACAAACGGGATCTTTAGGTCGTTGTAAATGGTGCGGTTAGAGACATAAAAAGGGGCGTCGACAATACGACGAAGGATTTTTGACTCAAGGGTTTGAATTCTATTAGGTTGGCACGCTTAGTAGTGCCGTCCAGTTCTAGTCCGTTAGATCCAAATTGCAGGGAGCAGTGAGATATAAAGTTGTCTTTTCTTCAGAAGTATTAGTCTAGAGCGTTCCTCAAGAAGACTAGCCAGACGTCTGAAGCGTTGGTTGAGGGTGATTCGTTTAAGTCTAATATGGGGATTCCATATGGGTCGGTTGTCCAAGATATTTATCGTCCTAGATAACAAACGTGGTCTGCGGGAGAAATAGGAATATTGAACAGGTAGTTGGGAGGGAGCACTTTTTTGTTTAACGTGAAAACTATGCATTGGGACTTATTAAGGTTGATTTTTATTCTCCATTTCGTTAGCTAGGATTCAAGTGAGGGAAGATGGATTTGCAAGGAACGTCTGGAAACAACGGGATCGGTATGAGGTGATAGGATTGCTGTATCATCAGCATAGGTGAACAGGTTAGTGTCGGGGTGTACGGGGATGTCGGCAGTATAAATTGTATATAAGATGGGTGCGGGAATGCTGCCCTGAGGCACTCCGGCTAGGATGGGATAGATAATTCAAAAATAAAAATGAAAATTATTATAATTTTTTTGAAAGTACTGTTACGAAAATTTAATTAATTAAACTAGACTCTGTTTATTAATGGATTTTATACAATCTGTATACATGAATAAATACACATGAAAAAATAACTTTCAATAAACAAAATGATACTGTTATACTGTTTAATCACAAGTGATAAAAAAATAAAAGTAGCCAATACTTTTTCTCACTAGTGAAGAAAAGTAATATTATTCAAATCCAACTAGCCCGACATCTAGCGGCAATAAGGGAAAATAAGTTCAAAACATGCAGCGGATTGAGGTTATACCAACGGACCTGACCTGGTGAGAGAGGCAGTATTTGACTTGAATTAAAGTACATACACAGTAATTGCATGGGCAGTTGCGCCACGGGGGGATGGGTGGAATAAACAAAAGATCATTTTGAATATCAAAATGATATTTTAAACAAAATAAAAAACGATAGCACAATAATTTAAAAATTTATCAGTAGCTTAGAAACTTAATATAAATTTTCGAATTCCCTTCTACAACAATCTGAATAACAATGGTTGTTTTGTTTTATATATCATATTATGACTAGTATAAAACGTTCCATTGAAATCCGATCAAAACTACGCACATATTACATTAAAATTAATGTTTTTTATTTTTGTTTTAGAATGTTCTAGAAAGTTATAAATTGTTCAAAATACATTGTTTTTACATTAAATATTAAAATGTAACAATTTAAATCTGGCTTAGATGATTAAAAACATATTTTTTCTGCAACCGTGGACAATAATTATTTAAATCAATTAAATAAATTAATGTAATAAGTGAAGTTATACTATTTAATCACAAGTGACAAAAAAATAACAGCAGCTAATACTTTTTCTCACTAGTGAAGAAAAGTCATGTACTAGCCCGACATCTAACGGCAATACGCGAAAATAAGTTTAAAACATACAGCGGATTGAGGTTATACCAACGGACCAGGTTGTAATGTGACAAACAGTATTTGACTTGAATTAAAATTACGTACATACACAGTAATTGCATGATTTCATTAATTATTTATTTTCATATAAATTAAGAACCAATTTAATAAGGTTGCAGAAGAGAATTAATATTCAACACGAGAATAAAGTATTTTTACACTCTCGTCCAATTTCTAGAATCAATGGCTAAACTCGAGTGTAAAAATGCATTTCTTTACTCATTGTCTGATAAATAGCTAATTTTTCATATTGCACAGCTTTTTTTAGCTACTTTTTAGTAAATGTTTTTGTTTTATTACTACAGTTACTTTAATGTAAAATGAAATTAATTCTGTACGCTCTAATTTTTACATGATCACTGCCCTTCACTTAAATTTGTTCGTCCTGAACAGACAACTGAACTTCTTTTCCGGTACAGTACTAGTCTTTCGAGATTT
This sequence comes from Triatoma infestans, assembly GCA_011037195.1. Classification (NCBI taxonomy): domain Eukaryota; kingdom Metazoa; phylum Arthropoda; class Insecta; order Hemiptera; family Reduviidae; genus Triatoma; species Triatoma infestans. The sequence continues at coordinate 10,476 of JAAEAF010004063.1, read as the reverse complement.
ATGACATCATTTTATCTGTCTGAAGTTTGAATTCTTCTGAATATCCTAGTAAACCATATCACTTATTCTTTTACTTAGGTTTTATTCGGCCCTTCGCATAGTATGTGCAATTTTTGGGGATAATCCTATCCAAAGTGGATTATGAAGCAATATTAACTGTTGAAACTGTCTGAGCCTGTTCATTGTTTATGTCTTTGATTAATCACTTCCCATCATCGAACGCACGTCAGTCTCGCTTCACTATATCGTGATATAAATGAAAGGCTTTAACTTTAACGGCGAATCTCCCACCTAGAAGCCATAGAAGAAGTTGAATAATAGCTGACTATCTAAGAGCTTAATCATTCAGATAAGCCAGATAAACTTTACTGAAGAGTGAACATTAGACGTTTCATCAATCTTAAGGAGTTAATACGTCGTCCTCAACCTTTGAAAGTTCCATCAAGCTAGCCTGCACTCTATCTCTTGCTAAAAAAGCAAGAGTTCTAAAACGCCGTATCACACTTCAAGCGATTCATATCAGTCAACTTTCTTCACCCATTATTCAGTAAATTCGAAAAAACATAAATTGTATAGTTAGGTGTCAGTTCGTTTGGCCTCATTTTACTATTCATAGAACTTCACCGTCATTTCCTGCTGCCGTTTTATAAAAGCATTTCTTGAAATTTTTTTTTTTTTTTTTTTTTTTTAGGCATAAAAATAAATATAGTCATTGAATAAAACAATAAAATAGGTATTTGTTGAGTTCTAGTGACTACTGTCATGGCGGACAGTGTTCACTACACAACTCTCCCAACTACACCGCCCATAAGTCACAAATGCACGTTTACTCATCCGTTTAATGACATTCGTTATTTACTATCTGTTGTTACTTTATTTTAAATTTTTTTTTTTTCATTTTTTTGTTTATCACTGTGTTCCCTTTCTTTCTCCAAACAATATTGTTTACCATTCACACAATATTTACATTTTCTCATGGTTTTGTATTGGTCCATAGTTTTTTTCCTTCCTTACATATTCTTATCACACACACACACACACCACACACCAACCCACACACACACACATTAAATACTGTAAAAAGTAACAGTTGATCGTCACTTTATTATCAATGCAAGTTGTGTGAAGATCATCTTCTCGGATTAATTCAGCTAATTTGGACAGTATGAGCTTTTTAAACACATTTTATACAAATCACAACATTTTTTGCAGATATAAATGTTTCTTCTTTTACTTTTTTTACTTTCACTTACTCCTAGTAAGAGGAAGTATTGTAATCGTGTCAAATTTTCGATATCGAGTTTTCAACGGAAATACCCGTTTTGAGGACCCCTGAGTCCAAAAAAAGTGGGGGGTGTTTTACAATGGCCTGTGTGTGTGTTGTGTGTTGGGTGTGTGTGTTGTGTTGTATGTAATGTATTTGAACAGCTGGCTCAAAACGAAAACCTTAGAACTTGAACTTTGATATTCCGTTTAGGTATCAGCGTGGGATCTGACACTACGTTATCTGTCAAAATTCCGGAAGTACCGCTTTACTAGTTGGATTTTTTACTTTGTTGCAATTTTCTCAAAAATGGCTCCGATGATTTTCTTTAAACTTCAAACATCAACCACAAATACAAAGAGCTACAACTTTTATTTGAAACGTTTCTCCGAGAAAATGCATTGAAGGGCACTTTTGGGGGAGGGGTAGGGTTAGGTTTCATCTAAAGTGCTATTTCATTTTATTAGACAATTCTGTCATCTAAATAATGTTAATTAAAATTAAATATGTTGTTGAAATTCCGTGTTTGAAAAAATCGGATAACCAGAAGTGCGTTTGTTTTTACACTTTACTAAATGATTTTTTTCACTTTTGTGCAAATTTTCTCAAAATGGCTTCGCGACTTTTTTGCTGTTTGAAACTTCTCTTATAAATTAAACTGCAAAGATCTCATCGTTATTTAAACAGTTCTTTGGGAAAATTCTTTTAGGCACCTTTAGGGGAGGTGGGGTATTTTTGCTCGAAATGCGTATCCTAGTTTAATTATACAATTCTATCTCCAAACATCATTAGTAGAATAAATTAGAGGCTGAAATTCCGAGTTTCAAGAAAATTAGTAAACCGGAAGGGCGCTTTTACTGAACAGTTTTTTCAGTTTTCGACGAATTTCATTCAAATTTGGTACACAAACTATGAAATTTGTCAATTATAATTTTGAGAACTGGTGTAAGAGAAACTTGTGTGAGTGTTTCACACCAGATTTTTTTTTGCCTTGCGACATGTGGTAAAGCGTAAAGAAAAGAGTGTATTTATTATTATTTAAATAGGTTTCTTTAGGATGTAATGAGAAGACCCAAAGTGTAATTCGATAATATGGCTGGCACTTGACTGTGATAGAAGTATGGTAGTTGGGAGGGGGCAGAACAGTGTCCGCCATGACAGGGGGGGTCACAACAACTCACAATTACCATAAAATTTATAAAATCCCACTGCTTTTAGCTAAGAAATTTAATTACAGTTTCTAGGAATAAGCAAAATTCCAAAATATCCCGCATAGCTAAATTTAAGCCATACAATAACAAAATAATTTTTCGTTAATATATTTAGCTTTCTTTTATTTTTCTTTAATTGGATAAGGTTTGTCATTGTTTTCAACAAAAGTTATTTAATAATTTAATGAAAGACCGTTCAAAAAACTGTGTGTGGTGTGTGGGTGTGTGTGTAACACCAAAGTGTTGAACAAGAAACCAGTTATAATATAGAGTAATTCATGAGAATGTCAAGTACTGTTAGTTGTATGATTTTGACCAAAGTAAGAAAAAAAAAAAAAATGAGAAAACTTAGCGAGAAACCATAAAACTGTTTGAAATATTAATTACAATTCTAATGTTGACTTCTGGAAGCAAGTAGAGGTGCTATTCAAAGTAAAAAAAAAAAAAAAAATAAGTAACTTAAATAAGAACTCTTTTAAAGAAACTCCCCCATGACAGTATCGTTATCAATACTCTTTGAAAAAAAAAAGAAGGAAAATCGAATCAGAGTGTAATTGAATAAGTTGCCCGTCTGAAGGACAAATTATATAACATCGACCAATTATTATAATCTGTATAAATTTTATATTTATATAAACTAAAATATTTACAGTAAAAATAAAGTAATGGGCTTTACGTCCTCGATCAGTGTCGTGATTGGAGGTGGATAGCTTACTTTTACTTATTACAGGCTTCTCCATCACGTTGCCTGAATTCAAAACACTGTTTGAAGAATAAACAAATATTTTACAATTGTATAAAAAAATTTCCACACAATACCTCGAATAAACCATTCAAATTCATTATTTTAACGGATAACTTATAGAGAGATGTAGGTCAAAAACCTAACTTCTTTATATATGTGTGTTAATATTAAAAGTTTGAAGAAATTCGCTGGAGCCAATTTCGAGAAAATCTCTCTCAAAAAAAAAAATGAAAAATCCGTTTGGTAAAGTGTTACTACTATCAATCCAGTTGGCCGAACGGATTTTTCAAAATTTTTTAAGATTTTCTCCAAATTTAGCTCCAACGAATTTCATTAAACTTCTTTTTAATATTAACTTACGACTAAAATATTCACTTTTGGAGTTATGCTGATCACACACTCACACGCACAGACCAATTTATAAGATACCATTTTTTAGACTTAGGGACCTCAAGAGGTGGTTTGTATTTCCAGTAAAAATTCGATATCGAAAATTTGACACATCCCTAGACTCACCACTGTCCGGTGCCCCTAAAGGTCCGGAGCCCCTAAAGCTCACTGTCCGGTGATGGACAGTGTTGTCTGTAACGAGAGAACACTGTCCGGAAAGCCGGTAGTGCACTGAGAAGGCTCCAGGAGCCAATAATCATAGATTTTGACGCGCCTTAAATAAAAAAAAAAAAAAATTAATTCTGCCATATTTTTATGTATTCCTACGATTTTTATTGTATTTTGAAGTAAGGCGGAATCAATTCGTAGCAACAATATCTACCTATATTCCTGTATGACTGGAAGGAAATCCCCAGGAACAAGCCGGGCGAGAGCAGAAGCAAGCGGGTGTTCAACTCTGATCTCCACAAAACATGCTACCTTATGTACTGCAATACAACTGTGCATTCCATTATAGCCTATCCTAGATTAAATAAGGCGGTGTTTTTTTATTTTATTTATTACATATTTTCTTGGATCCAAACGCTCCAAAAATTACTTTTTATATCTTTTTAAATTTTAATTTTGATTAGATAAGGTTCCCAACGAAAAACAGTGCCCCCAAGATCCCTAAATTCCTAGACATAAATAAAGCGCTACAATGTATTTTTTTTATAAAAAAAAAAAAAAAAATGCTCCAATGATTTTCTTTAAAATTCCCACAAAATTGCCAAATAAAGGCTTGTCATTTTTATTTGACACATTTTTCAGGATAATTTATTTGGTAATTACTGGCGGAAATAGTAACAATCTACAAATCTATAAATTGTATAACATATTAAACTGTGTTAATTTTTATTATGAGATGTTTGTACGGCAATGGCCAGAGGAGTGTTTTAAAGTAAAAGAATTCTTTGTTGCACTACGTTTCGAGTAACATTGGTGCCCTTCTTCAGGAGCTTTTTAGGGTAGAAGAGGAGTGAACGTTGAGAATATATTGAGATTGATCATTTTCCATTTCAACCGGTCAAAATTCCTCTACCGGAAGTACACTTTACTATTTTTATTTTTTTTTTTTTTTTACTATTTTGCGATATTTTTAAAAATGGTTCAAACGATTTTCTTGAAACTTCCTATATAAACTACACATACAAAGATCTACAACTGTTGATTTGAAACATTCTATGGAAAAATTCATTTTAAGGGCACTTTTGGGGAGGGGTGGAGTTATGTTTTTCCTAAAGTGCTATCATATTTGTTGAATATGTGGATGGATCCGCAATGCTGGATAACATCTGGTATTTTCCGCCGTAGCATGCATATTTATTTCCTTCCTGACTAATGGTACTCGAAACGTACAGCAATAAGGAATTCATTTTCTGTAAAACTCCTCTGTCCATTGCCGTACAAACATCTCATTGTAATTTTAAAGGCTGACGATTTCAATACCATATAAATTTTTATATTTTTTTTAGTTTTGTTTTTTCCATTTGTCATTCGGTTTCCATGACCTAAATCCTTCACAAATTCTCTCCAACCTTCACGGTTCCAGATCAGCTACACCTCTAATCCGTGGACCCACCAGACTCTCATATACCATATCCATCTAACTTCTTTTTAGTCTACCTTTTACATTCTTGCCTTCAGTCTAACCTCTTACTCTTAGTGAGCTCAAGAAGGTTCTTTCCACTGTCATTATTTGTCTTGTCTGTAAATTTTTAACTTTTTCCATGATTGATTTTTAGTCCTGCTGATATTTTCCAGAAATCCATTTCTATGGCCAGAAGTCGCATTGAGTGTGCATGCTTCGGCGCCATAGAGAGTTGCACTCTTGAAAATTGCCTTGTAAGTTAATGTTTTTTCCAATATAATGTTAATTACTTTTCTACTCTAACCCCCTTATCTCCCTCGATATGTCATCTTATTTCCCTGGATTTTCCTTATCCTCTTCAATCCCAGACACTTAATCGAATGGAAATCTTTTACGATATGAACTTATTTTGGATCTAGCTATTCTTGAATTAAATGCTTTAATAAAATTCCAATTATGTAGTAAATCATAAACAGAAAGAGTTACGAAACGATTTTGGCTTTTTCTAACTCCTAGTAATCGTGTCAAATTTTTGATATCGAGTTTTCACCGGAAATATTCGTTTTGAGGTCCCCTGAGTCCAAAAAAGTGTTGTTTTTTTTTTGTTTTGAAAAAGTGGTATGTACGTATGTGAACAGTATAACTCAAAAACGAAAACCGTAGAAAGTTCAAACTCGATATTCCGTTTAGACATCACCATGGGATCTGTCAGTACGTTCTCTGTCAAAATTCCTCAACCGGAAGTACAACTTTACTAGTTTTTTTTTTAAAATATTTTGCGAATTTTCTCAAAAATGGCTCCAACGATTTTTTTTTACTTGTTATATCACTATACATAGAAAGCTACAACTTTTAATTTCAAACATTTTTTTCAGGGAAAATTCATTTAAGGGTACTTTTGAGGGAAGGGTGGGGTTACGTTTTCCTCTAAGTGCTATTTCAGTTTATTATACAATTCTGTCATCTAAATAATGTTAATTACAATTAAATATGTTGTTGAAAATTACGAATTTTTAAAAAAATCAGAGGACCGGAAGTGTTGTTTACTTTACCACTTTACTAAATGATTTTTTTTTTTCACTTTTTCGCGATTTTCTCAAAAATGGCTCTGATAATTTTTCTTTAAACTTTATATATAAACTAACACATACAAAAATCTACAACTTTTATTTGTAATATTTCTCTGGAGAAAATTCATTTAAGGGCACTTTTAGGGTAGGAATGGGGGATATGTTTTTCTCTAAATTGCTATCATAAGTTGATTATACAATTCTATTATCCAAACAAAATTTTTTTAGAAATAAATAGATTGCCAAAATTCCGAGTTTCAAGAAAAATTAGTAAACCGGAAGTGCGCTTTTACTGAAAAGTTTTTTTGAGTTTTTGACGAATTTCATTAAATTTGGTACACAAACTATAAAATTTGTCAATTATAATTTTAAAAACTGGAGTAAGAGAAAGTTGTGTGAGTGTTTCACACCAGATTTTTACTTTCTCTTTGACCTACTCAGAAGAAGTTTTGCAATCGTGTCAAATTTTCGAAGCTGAGTTTTCACCAGATCTTCATATTTTGAAGGCCCCTCGAGTTAAGATGTATGTGTTTTTAGCGAATGATCTTAACTGTGTGTGTGTGTGTGTGTTTTTATGAATTAATTAGTAGACGTATAGTACATCTATTTTGTTGTGATCGATAAAATTACTTAGAAATTCAAATATACTTTTCTTTTTTTTTAGTTACTAAACTTAAATATGTATTTTCTCATATTCATTTTATAAAGCCTTAGTATCTATATAAATATTTATAATTATCTGAAAATGAAAAACAATGAAAGTGGATGGGTAAATAGAATTGACTTATTTACTTTATAAACAAAGTTTACAATCCACCATGATATGTCCCCATATAAAGCGATGACCACATCACTGGCTGGATCTTTGTGAAGTTTAACAAGTATTCCACTTTGAAACATACAAGTTAACTTTATACTCTTTGACAAGGTAAGTGTTTAAGAATTCTAACATTTAAATTTAGGTAAATATTTTACAGAGAGAAAAGGGATTTTAATTAAAATATTGATTACATACCACTTGCTGCTTGTGTGTTGAACTGGTTTTTCTATTAATTTTCAATCTTCATTGTAATTGAATAGTAGTATAATGTAAGAGGGAGTGATTCCTACAGCCCATAATCACCGTGACCAAAAGGGTATATTGTAATAATTTCTTGGTTAACTAATATTAACCTGTCTCTAAGTATATGCGCAAGTCTCTGCTCACCAATAGGTGCTGGGAGATATCTTCCTCCAAAACCCCATAACAAATGCTCCCGTTTTTACCGTTATTTCAAGATGACTTTTAGCGCAAGATAGTCCAGCATCCATATTAAATCCATTATCTCTCTCTTACCAATTAGAAAGTTCAAAGGAGACGTTATAAATTTGTTGGAAGGGTCGTCTTCGAATATAATTCACTGGTTGGGAGAATTAATGATTGCTTCAATTTCTATTAAAATCATAGTTGTACTACTATAATTAACGAGCTTTTCATAAAGTTGTTTCAAGAGTTATCCTCTTCATGGTTCTTCCCAGTCACTTCAAAACTCACTCCACCGTTTGTGCTCTTTCAATTATAAATATTCATTCTACGTACTTAATACTCACGAGTCATTTTTTTAACCTTTTCACGACATAACTTTACTAAAAGTATTTTCATTAAGTAAGCAGTGCGGAGTTTAATGTTTTTGTGTTGTCCGAATAGATAATCAGAGATATTCTTTTTGAGGGTTAGTCATTAAAATAAAAAAGAGTGCTTGCATTCTATGCCAAAGTTTCGACTTATTTCTTTTTTTCCTTTAGCAGTGGCTCCAACAAGAAAGAGTTTAATTTATCTACATATTACATTAATAAGTATTACATGTAATTAATTACATCTGATAATATTCGTAGGCAAAATAATTATTCGAATTTAGTTAAATGCTATGGCATATTTATTGCATCTAAAACAGAAGGGCCAAGGCTTGCCGGACGGCGATTTGAATAGGCGCGTGTGGTGTGTGGTAAGTACGCCGCAGTTCTCATGCCGTTTAATTCCGGTATTCCCTACCTAGGGCTCTGCTAACTGTAGCTTCCCACTTTTTATCACGATACTGGGTCACGGGAATCGAACCCTGAATTCTCGCACGAAAGCCGCGTGCGCTAACCACTAGACCAACACGTGAGGACATCTAAAACAAAACAAAATCAAGTATTATTTATGGTATTTAGGCATCAGTCGGTTGAATGCAGTGAAGTCTTGAAGACAATCGTTCGTGACCAACTGATCTTGTTTGAGCAGCCATTGGTTTATTTTACTAACCACAGGTATAATTAATTTCCATACCTGTATCTTGAGAGCAAAGAACAATCGTATAACAGAAGATGATAATCTTGCATTATTATACTATTTGGAGCATGAGGATAGTACAGGAAATTTATTATTTGGAAACGGCCAAGATATTGCCTGAAGATATCTATTTTAGTAGTGGCTTTATTGTAATATTACTATTAATTCTATTTACTTTTGTAAAGATTCGTTTGTTTATAGGCCCTTTTACGAATTATGCCAGAGGTTTTCTTCCTATTTATATAACTTTTATTTAATAATTATTTTCGATGATCTACAATAGATAAGATTAAGTCTTTGATCTTCTGATCCTCTTTTAATCCTCTGAATCAAGGACCTAAAAACTTAATTCCAAAAACTTGGCACTGCAATACTTCCTCTTCCAGATGGAACAAGTGGTCCTTATTATTATTATTATTATAGTTCGGGTGCCTAATGGCGCGGGACCTAAGCCTATGTGGCTCTTATCCCCCCGATACCCCCCGTAACCCCTTAATTAATCTCCCCCGGTAACTTGCCGGTTAATCTGCAATATCCCAAGATTTCCCTAAACTCCAACTCGCCCAGGCAATCCTGCGGGAGTGGTGTCCTCTTAAATATACGAAACCTAGATCCAGCGAAACGGGGACACTGATATAAGTAGTGTCCCTAACACACACCGTTTCCCTAACTCCGTCATCACAGTTCTGACAAATGGGACCACACCCAAGTGTGTCCAGTCGCTATCCCTACCAAGGTTCTCAAACCCGTCCGACTAAGAGACAGGAGATACTCCGAAATTCCCTGCTTGCTTGCCTTTATAAATCTTTTAGCTTGGAGGCACCCCTGCGTGTCCCCCCAGCGTTTCTCCAAAGCTCTCGTCTCCCAAAGTCTAATCTGTTTGTCGCGAAACGTCTTTGTAACGGCCAGGGCTGGTTCAGGACCACAAAATGGTAATGATGATCCCTCCCTGGCCAGCCGATCCGCCCTCTCATTGCCCTCTATACCCGCATGTCCGGGTATCCAATAGAGATGCACCTTACCCCTCCGAGCCAAAGCGTTAAGCCTTCTCCTACATTCTCCCACTAATTTCGAACTCCACCAAGGCTTACTCAAAGCCCTTAGTGCGGCTTGACTATCGGAGAAGATCCGCACTTCCTTAAACTCTCCTAGCCACTCCCCCACAAGGTGGCAGCCCACCACCTCAGACTGGAAAACTGTGGCCAACAAGTGGTCCTAATTTGTTATAAAGGAAAAGACCCTTCTATAAATCCAACAAATCTATAAACCCTTCTAAAAATGATTCTACAAAAACATTTCTTATAACCATGTGTAAGACTGATTTATTAAGACGGTCGTCCTAATGAAGGGCGAACGCTCGAATTTGATCAATGACCAAAATGAAGCCAACTATCCCTGAAAAAAAATCTCTATTTCCTACTCTGCGGACCCAGCCAAAACAACTAATATATAAGAAATTAATACAATAAATTATGCAGAATTATTTTTGAGAAGGTTATGTTAACAAGTACAACTTAGTATTTTTCCAGGCATTAAATTAGTGTAAATTTTGCTAAGTTAGAGAATTTTTCATGGAAAAAAAAACACTGAAAAAGACAATTAGTCTTAATTAATGTTTCTCTAAGTCAATTCTAGCATTTGCATATAATAACTTTGTGGACAGAACTATAAGTACATGTTCAGTCTCAGTTTAAGGACAATTAAACTTAAAATTTCTAATTCGAAGATAATGTTGAAGCTTGTAAAATACAATAAGGGGAAGATATGTGATTGCCCATGCAAGACCGGAGCTTAGAATAGGCCTGCTCCTGGATCATGATATCGCTAGAGGCTACTGAAGGACTATGCCCCACGT
>JAAEAF010004062.1:0-27936 GCA_011037195.1 Triatoma infestans | reverse complement strand
TTTGAAAGAAAAATATATCAGGTTTATAATTTTTTATATTTACTGCAATAAGTGAAAGCCAAGTGAATATCATTTACTTTTTCAGAACGCCTTAAAATATTTGTTACAATATTCATACAAATTAACAAATTTTCTCTAATCTTCGATTTTGTTTTTTCATTGCTCTAACATAAATATGTCAGACATATTTAAGATAAATAATTCTAAAACCAGTGGAAAAGAAAAGGTAGCCACTTAAATAAAGTTTCATTGCAATCTAGAAGTCATTATTAGCATTGGCGAAATTTCAATGACCCTAGAAATTATACGCCACTATTTCCATAGAACTTTCTAAACTAAGATTTTGCGGGAAACAAACTCTTCATAGAAGTTGTGTAATTTTATCGATAAGCATTCAAAGTTTAAAGATAATAGTTTTAGGGAAAATTGCAAAAAATAAAATAAAAGTGGACAACCCCTTCAGTAAAGACGTCACACTTTTAATAGATAGATTTTGCCCGAAACCTTCAACTCTGATACGGTAATACCATGTGTGATCTTCCTGTGATTTTTCGCTTGTGAAATATTTGGTTAAAACACACAAACACAAACACATACGTGCATCATACTAATATTCGCATAATCGTACATTCGTTAAAAAATATTATTTCCGACTGAGAACGTATTTGTCCTCAACACCTCAAAATATGTATTTCCGGTGAAAATTCAATTACGAGAATTCGCCACGATCGCAAACACATACTTCCGCTTATCAAGTAAGTGTAAGAGAAAGTAAAAACTGGTAGGACAAGAAGGTTTTCCTCTGAGTTATCCAGAGCAATGAAAACACCCAGTTAAATAAAAATTAAGACAATTAAGGAATAAGTCATGTTCATTATATTCAACAAATTTATATTAAGTACCCTTAACATTGATTGTTGGCTGTATATTTGATTTGATGTTCAATATCTCCTCTCCCATATTTTAGTATCGGTTTCAAATCCCGATGGTTGTTGTGTCTTCCTTTCAGATAATTAGATTTCACTTCAAAGATTTTTCTGGCTGTCGTTCTCTGACAAGTTTAGAGTCGTTGAAAATCGTATTTTTTTGTACATAATTGAATGATATCAGTAAAAAAGAGAGAGTGAGAGAGAGAGTGATTTTGATAGAAATCTGTTTTGACTCTTTAATATTGATCTTTATTAAATAATGGTTCTTTATTACAATTTTCTTGAAAAAGAAAAATTGCATTAATATCACTTTTTACTTTTTCTTATTCCTAGATAACGGAAGTATTGTGATCGTATCAAATTTTCGAAATTGAGTTTTGGTCAAAATCAGTTGTCCGAATGTTCTTGCAGTTTTCCTTTTTGCGATTTACTCAAAAATGGCAACACCAACGATTTTCTTTGAACTTGATATAGTAACTATTCATGTAAACAGCTACAGCATTTATTTGTAAAATTCGTCCGGGAAAATACATTTAAGGAAGGTGTGGCGCCATCTATTAGTAGTCAATATGTACCACCACACCTGTGGCGTCATCTGGTAACGGGCAAGAGGTACTACTACCTCACCTACTAGGCGCCTTCGAAATATAAGCCAGAAAACACAACTCAGCGAGCCACCGCTTCAACTGTGCGGGTGGTATACACTCTAGAGGTGCCAGCAGAACCCGCACGGAAGGTTCAACCAATAAAAACGCAAAACGAAACATGTTCCTTCCCGCTGGTGGCGATAGTGGAAAAATAAAGACATTGGGCCACAGGCCACAGTTCCAGCAGTATCTGTCTAGCCAAAAATATCATGTGTATTCACTAGTAGAACACAAAAGTGCTTATCCAGTAGTATGTTTTCAGTGTTACAGTTACCCCGTCTGTTTCCACTGAAGTTTTTTGAGAGATGATGACGTTGGGCTTTTCTCTGTAGTGCTATTTCAACATATTGTACGATTTTATCGTCTACGTAAAATAAATAAGAATTTAATGTTTGGTACAAATTCCGAGTTTGTAGAACTCGGTGTACCAGAAGTATGATTTTTATATTATATTTCAGATGTGTGCGCGCACACACATATATATATATCGATTTTTTATTTTTTGGTGAAAACTGGGAAAACTGAAAAATAAATTCAATAACATTATCCTCCTGGCAAAAATCTCATGGTAGTCTAATGGATCTACATGTCTCCCTACCTCAAACGCTCAGAGTGGCCAATCTGTGGAGCATATCTGGGCATTGGAAGAAGAAGTTAAAGTGAGTAGGGGCTAGTCTAATCTCCCACCTAAGTGCCTGACCGCCAATTTATTCACTCTCATTCAAACGCCATTCGAAAAACCATCAACACTCTAGGACCATCGTTCTCACCACTATCACTCTGTCAGTCAGTCTGTCACTCTCTGCTCACGCTACTCTCACTCTAAATTATACAGAGTAAAGTCCTTGCATTGCTTAATATTTTCATTCAATATAAACAGTGTCCAGTAAGTCTAATGTATCTCAACCCCCATAGTCTTCAGTCTGTTTTCTCTTCTATCCAATCCCTAAAAGATCCATTACAGTAGTAACCATCTGGAATATCAGTGTTGAACTTCCTGCTATTTTCATATTAGGGAGGTATCAATACTTGTATTTCTTGTAAAACTTGTTAATAAACTTGATGGAAAAACTGACTCAAATCCTTATATTTCCTTTTATTACCAATAAGAGAAATTGAAAATTCAGTTGATCTTGAAAATTCGGTAAAAAGAGATTAATATTAACGAATCCCAAGGTCGAATTAAGGTTGGAAAGCTTAGGAGGTAGCGAGTAAATTGTTGTGTAATGGATTGTTAGTATGTTTGTGTATGTACTTATGTTTGTGACAAGGAAACTTGAAGACATATTTTTATCCCTTAAGTGGTTCGAGCTTTTATCCACTTGGGTGGAAGGTCCTATGTATGTCGTCAGTCTTCTTCAGCTTTTATGTATCTAGGCCAAAATAAATATTGACCTACTTTTTCTTTTTTCTGGACATTCTTCCTTAAAGGTTAAAATTTTCCATGACATCTGATAAATTTTCTAATTTTATCTTAATATTGTAAGAGAAGATTTTCGTAATACTTGACCGTAAAGTAGGGTTGTTTGAAAGTACATTGAAAAAACAAACACACATTGGCGCTCTCTTCTGGACCACAATGTAATCACTTTCTGCCTGGGTCGGTACATGTCCCCTCTCCCCACCGCCACCAAAGAAAATGTATAAAATTTGAAGTTTAAAGAAAATTTTTGTCATTTAATTTGTCATTGGAGTAAGAGAAGTCGTGTGAGTGTTTCACACCAGTTTTTTTTTGGCTGAGATCAATTTGTTAAATAAAAATCTTTACTTGGATTAAATGTTTTGATTGGAGTTGTTACTGGTAAATATCACATAGTATTTGGAGAATTCCTCTATACGTATAAAGGAAGTGTAAACAGAAGAAGCTAGTAATTCCGGTTTCCAATTTTATGTGCAGGCGCTGCTGGAGTAGGCTAGCTGGAGAAGTGTAATGTAAAGACAAAGTATAAGGTATCCAGGGTATAAGAACACCAGGCTCAGTTACCCAGTGCCATCTTTCCAACCTACAACAGCTCGCCTCTTCTTTTCTTTAGCCTAAATTCCTACACCTACCTTATAACCAACGTTCCAATCACCGTCCTTTTATTACTCTGTTCTATTTTACTAGTAAGAGTATTTGCCAGATTCTTCTATTTCTTCTTCTCGTTTTTTTCCAGCTATTTTTTGACACCTATTCAATTTATTTACTGCTTTCTCTTACTTCTGGTATTTTTACTTTTTCTTACTTCTGAAGGAGAAGTACTGTGATCATGCCATATTTTCGAAATATTAAAACCTCAAGTTCTTTTATACTATGCCGCGGGACGTAAAATGGCTGATATCCAAAGTCATGGCGTAGGAAAAAAAAAATTGAAATTGAGTTTTAACCGGAAACACATGATTTAAGGCCCTAATAAGAAAAATTGGTTTTTAGGAATTAGTCTTTGTGGATATGTGAATATATCGTCAGCTTAACTCAAAAATGGAAAATCGCTGAAAGCTGAAGTATTTCGTTTAGGAGCTACCAGAGGATGTGGCAATAAGGTTTGTTGAAAATTGGTCGTCCGGATATACTACTTAACAGAAAGGAGTTTTTTAAGTTCTATTAGTCCTATAACTTTGATTTCTTTTTTAACTTTCTCATTTTCAAAAATATCTCACAAAAGAAAAAATTTTAGGAAGCCCAAATTTGGGATACGTTTAGGCACTATTACCGCATGCAACACGAAGATTTTGCCAAAACCCATGAACCGGAAGTGCAATTTTTCTGAGTGTTTATTTAATTTTTTTAGCGATTTTCTTGAAAACGTCTCAAACGATTTTCTTAAACTTCATACACACACATAAGTAACTATCATTTTTCTTTCAAACATTTTCCTGGGAAAATTTGATTTTTCTGCGGGATTCTGGGAAACAGAAGCGTTTAGCTTTCCTGTAAAAATACCACATCACTAAAATATTTGATTCTGCCATGTATATATAATCATTGGAATCATTCTAAATTTGAAGTAAAATTGATTAAACGGAAGTGCCAGTTTAGAGAATAAGTTTTCTGAATTTTTTGGAATTTCCTCGGAAGCCGCTACAATGATTTCCTTTAAACTTGGAGTGCAACTGCACAGATATAAACGTAGCACTTTTATTTGTAATATTTTTTGCGAAATAAATAAAATGATAATAAGTAGTTCTGCGCGGAATTTGTGACGTTAAATTTCAAATGTTTTATGGGATGGTACAATATTATTGGCACTTTCTTCTTAACTACAATATAATCACTTCTGCTATCATTCTGGGTAGGTGCTTTTCCCTCATTCATCTCTATATTTGTATGTAATGGGGATTTGAACCAGTCGTGAATCAATCACTCCCCAACTCAAGTTCACTGCATTCACCCTCGAGCTAGGAGGAACAACTGGAGGGGCCTAGTCCAGCCGCCTGTATAAAAACGCCTATAATTCTAAAGAATGGATCATCATATTTGAATCACCGTCAACCGTCAACGTTTAGCTTAATTCGTTCTCACACCGTCCTCTGCCAGTCAGTCTGGCACTTTTTTTTCACGATACCGTATTAAAATATTTCAGTGTAAAGTCCTTTATTATTTGCAGTTAATACAAACAGTGTTCACTAAGTCTAACTTTACTCAACCTAAGTTATTTCTCTTCTGACCAATCCCCAAAACATTCACTGCTTATTGTTAGGAAAAAATTAGTAAATTTTTGAAGTTTAAAAAAAAGTTTGTAATCGTATGTATACTTGGAGCGGTGTGAATGTTTCAAATCTGCATTATTTATTTTTTTAATTGCAGATTAGATTATTGATGTTTATTTGGCCGGACCCCGTGATGTTATAAATTTTATAACTAACTTATTACTTTTTCACTAAACAATTTCAAACTAAATATTTAAGATGATTACTAAAAGGTAATTTTGGGGTGTGATAAATAAAGCTTTTTGATTAATAAAGCTTTTTGATTAATAAAGCTTTTTGATTAATAAAGCTTTTTGATTAATGAAAGTTTTTTTCCTTTTATGATACTTTAAACAAAATTTTCGTAGAAAAACGCTTTGTAGCCTAATTTGATAAATTTGTTTATTTGAGGGCTAATAATGAGGTTAGGAAAAGAAATCTTTTTTTTAAATTATATTCCAAGCATTTGGGGGAAATTTCCTGCGTTGTTTAGAATGGGTGTTCAAAACTTTATAGTGGTGTTGTGTTGACGTGCGGCCAAGAAAGGAGATTTTTTCCGCCAGGGTGAGGCGCACGTCTCTTTTTAACGGAAGTGAAGAAAAAAATTTGTTTACATTTTTATAATAAATCCTCAATTAAGTACTTACCAAAGAAAAGAAATTGCGAAATAAGATTGCGATGGTAATTTCCTTCTTAATTTTGCGCCAATTTTTCTTAATAATAGATAAAATTCTGTGTAAAACAATTCTCTATTAGAAAATTATTGTGATAAATTCTATAATGTATAAGAAGATGACGTCAAGAAAGAAACAAACTACAGTCTCTTTACATTATTAATATTAAACTGTAAAAAAATTTATTGAACTAAAATCAACTTCCTCTGATAAACAGGATGTTTAGTGATTGTGTCAACATTTCAAAATTGAGTTTTCACTGGAAGTAGATGCAGAGTCTGATCACGAAATAAATGCTTTATGAATGTTGGTTTTTGTTTTCATTGTCAATATTTATGTGTCTATTTGAGAGTGTGTTTTTTCAAACTTGGAATTTTTTACAAAAAAAAAAAACAAAAAGTTCGTTCTCCTTGAACTATAAAACTGATAATGGGGGAGGGGGGAGGTTTACATACCTTGATTTTAGAACTAGATTATATTGCTGACATCATGGCCACGATATTGTCAACCCAGAGAAATAATGGTTGTGAAATTTGGAGCAGGATACTAAATATTTCAGTTCCCACAAATTACACACATAAAATCATTTTTTCTTGTAAATATGTTAAAAAAAAGAAGAAGATAGATATAATATTTATGTGCAGTAATATGTCGAGAAAATTCGGAAAAACACAAAAACCTTTTGTATAGGTAAAGTTCGCATTTCTGGTTAATTCCATTTTTTCATAGTTGGATTCTAGCAATGCATTTAAATCGCTTTAAAACGTTTAGAATATTGTAAATAGTAATGAAATGGCATTTTAGATGGGTGCTTAAAAATTGTTTTTTTCCCTTCAGAACCCCATAAAAATCAATATTCTTGGAATAATGTATAGAAAAGCGTGGGTGCCTTTTATAAAGAACTACAGAAATTCTGATTGGAGTTGCATAGAAAAACATTGAAAAGTGAGTGGCGTTAATTGTAAGAAGATCTCACAGATAGCGATCACAATAGCCAAACAGTGATGGTTGCCAGCCAGGTGTTGGTCCTTCCGGTCCAAAGTTGCCAAACAATTCACGCCTTCCACAGAGTACCACTTCTTTTCTTTAACCATTTTTTCATACTCTATTCTATTATGTTTGTTTTACTCATTGCTCGACATTTCCGGTTTTACATTAAAGTGGACATCCCTTCCACATCCACTTCGTTTGCTAGAAGCCAGTTTATTCCGGAATTAGTGCACCTCTAAACATTTATTTCCGGCGAAAACTCATTTTGAAAAATGTCTGACACATTCGCGATAATTCCTCTTAACAGCAAGAGAAGAACTAAAAATCTAATAATAGTCACTTATGGCGAAGTTATATAAGAACAAGAGAATAGAAAAAAAAAAGAAGCCAAAGTTGAGCACGTAAATGGTAATTTCATTCATTTCCAGTATAGAGTGCGAAGTAGAACAATTAAAATGTTTTGTAGAAAGCTGAAGAGTTATATAACTTAGTGTCTACAAACTACATTGTTGTCTACTACTTAAAGTTATGTTTCAACTTCTAACAGTTTCTTCATTTAGTTTATAACTTCTTAGTTATTACTTTTAACAACTCCTAATGTGTTACACGTGAATGAGTGTGTGTGTGTGTTATGTTGAATTTATATTTTTATTTATTTATTTATTTTTTACAGTTTTTCTCTTTTCTTACTATTTACTTTCTCTTACTCATAGTAAGAGGAAGTATTGCGATCGTGCCAGATTTTTGAAAATTGAATTTTCACCGGAAATACATGTTTTGGGGGTCCTCTGAAGACGACAAAAAGATTTTTTGGCAA
The DNA here is from genome assembly GCA_011037195.1 of Triatoma infestans. Taxonomy (NCBI): domain Eukaryota; kingdom Metazoa; phylum Arthropoda; class Insecta; order Hemiptera; family Reduviidae; genus Triatoma; species Triatoma infestans. The sequence continues at coordinate 20,210 of JAAEAF010004062.1, read as the reverse complement.
ATAGTCTGTCATTTTGTCTGGACATAAAACATTTTTAGCACTATTGATACTACTAAAAACAATATAAGAGTAATTTAAATCCCGTCTACTCAAGCCACCACCTCCTTTCAAAGTTCTAGCCACCAGAACCTACTTGTAGGAGAATAATAGACTAATACATCTCTCTAGGACTGACAACTTTAGGAAATTTATCTCAACTACATTAATCAGATATTTATTTATTTATAGCAATAACTTTTACTATGGAACTAATTTAGCTTTTTATTTCATAATACAAATATCATTTTTGACATGTATTGTACCAATTAGCTATATTGGCCTTTTTTAAAGGTGTGTTACCTAAATTGTGTCGTAAAAATGAAGCAATGCCAAGTATACTCGTATACAGCTAACTGATTAAATTTGTAAAAACAATCAGTTTTAATATAATTTTATAATATAATTTTACCAAAGCCTTTTAGTAAATGTATATTATAAGCGGGCATCAAACTATTAAGACGTCAGAGTGTAGTAAAGATAAACGGCAGTATGAGAATGTAGAAAAGAAAAAAAAAATTTGGTGGAGCACACAGGCACGATTTTCTCTTACTGCAGTTCATAAGAATTGCGAAACTTGAGAAATTTTCTGTAAATTTTTTCTCATCGTTTAATCGTCATAATATAACTATAAAACAGCGAACAGGTTTTTTTACATCTTGGTTCTCAGATAAAGCAGCCAGTACCTGTGAATGTTGATTATATTTTTATCCTGAATAGAGGCGAAATAAATCAAATCCTAATAACACTTGAAAATCTAATGACATAGATTTTTCAGAAAAACTTTCCTAAAAATCAATAATTTTGTTCAGAAAAATTGGCCAAATAAATATGGTCTGTTTTATTCGGGAAAGTTAGGGTCCCAAATTTAAAAAGAAACAACAACTTTGAAGCCATTCTCGAAAAAATTCCCACAAAAAAAAGCTTCAAGGAGTTTCGAGTTCACTGTAAAGTTGCGTTTCCGGTTAACTACGTTGTTTCAGATTTGAAATTGTAGTAATGCATTTAATGGATTTTAAAAAAGTCTTTTCAATAAAGTGGCATTTCTGTATAGAGAGATTTTGCGTGGAACTTTCGTGTTAGATCCGATGGTTTTAAAATTATAAACGGTATATCAATTTTTGAGTTTCAGAGAATCTGAAGAATGGCCGCTGAAATATTTAGTTTCGAAAATTTCTCATAAAAATAAAAAATTGGGAATTTCCATTAAATATAGTAATTAATTTTTTCTGCAACCATGTAATAATGTGACAATTATTAAATCAAAAGTAGCGAATAAGGTGCTACTTTATTATACAAGTGACTTGAAGTAATATTATTTAAATTTTACCAGACCGACATCTAGCGACATTACTCGAAAACAAAAACGTATTATCAAACAAATTCCCAACAGTAACTGATTTGAGGTTATACCAAACAGGGCAGGTTAGTTAGAGGGAGGGAGTATTTGATTTGAATTGAAGTACATTCCCAGTATTTGCACATTTTCATAATTGTTTATATTCATATCAGTTAGGAATAAATTTAATGCGTTTGCAGAAAAAAATTAATATTCCACACATGAGTAAATAATTTTTTAAACTCTCGTTCACTGCGCACGGTGGCCAATATCTGAACTGTGACTTAGTAACTGTTTGATAAATTACTATTATTCTAACTACTAATAAACTTGAAGTTATCGGTTGTTTGAAGTTTTGAAGTTTAATTTGAAATGATTGTTAGAATATACTCGTAAATAACATCCATAAGAAGTAACTAGTGCATAACGTAAGAAATTTGTAATCATATTATTTCTAGTGCATTTCAGCTGGGTATATTGATAAAAACTAGTCTGGCGGCAGACTATCGGCAAGGAAAAGTTAAAGTTTGTTTGCTTTATAATAAAACAATTAAAACAACTTATATTTTTATAGCACAATAAAACTGCATTAGACAGGAATCCCCGAAGCTGTGCACCCCCAAATGAAGTGATCACATTGTTGTATTTTTGGAACAGAACGACTCGTATAGAACCGAAAAAAAATGTTGGAGTCGTTTTCAAGGAAAATCGCAAATAATTGAAGAATCTCTCATTTAAGTCGCACTTCCGATTGATTTTTTTTTTTTTTAAAGAAACCTTTAAGTCGAATGCGATAATGGTAATTAGAAGGAATATAGGGATATCAAGTTTGAACTCCTACGATGTTTTCTTTATGGTGTACGATACACATTTATGGACCATAAACTAAAAATGTTTTTTTCACACTGAGAGGACCAGAAAAAACATGTATTTCCGGTGAAAATTGAGTTTCAAAAATTCGAAGTACTTCCGCAGTAAAAAAAAAAAAAAAACAGAAAAAAAAAGATATTTGAATATTTTGTTTATTATATGGGCGAATTTGATGAGAAATCTATTTACGAGTTTTAATTTGAGTGAGAGAAAAAAATCTCCCCTAATAATTTATTAATTTTTAATTTCTCTCTGTGTTTTTACCCATGATACATCGACATGAATTACATCCGTGTTCCAGTGTCATCAGATAATATTAATTTAATTTGATTAATGAATTTAATTACGCCCATAGATCTGTGTAAATTAATTGGACACTAATATTTCGAAGTAGTTTAATTGCATTCCCTCAACTATTAATATGCTAATTATTCACTACGGTTTTTTTTTTCTCTTTATAACCTAACATACATTTTCCAACCTGTAGAAGTAATAGTGGGTTCTGTACGAAAAGCCTTTTGAAAAGTATAGGGAAAAATTGGAAAGATGGAAAATAATTGAATATATCAGTTTATTCTTATTGAAAAAAATGCTTAAAATTTTCCTCTTTTTTTCCAAATACACCGACATTAAACCTGATGTCAATGGATCTTTAAAATGAATGTTTCCGGAAAGTGTTTGAAATGAAAGTTGTAGATCATTATATCAGAGTTAATATAATATATTTAAAACAAATCGTAGGGACTTTATTTTCGAAAAGAATTTGGGAAAAGTATAGTTCTAAAAAAAATCACATTGTGATGTATCACATGTATAGTGCTCCCCTATCAGTTGTCCTAGATAGGGATCTGGAGTTCCCCTATATAGCAATATGTTAGACTTTTTGCTATAAGATCCAAGGGGAAAAAAAGAGAAAAACCATGTAATATATAAAAGGAAGTATTTATTCTAAATCAAGAATTCTACAGAAAGCCAGCAAGAAGATTTCCCGAGTCAGTTTTCTGATTACCGCTGAAACTGTGTTTTCTCTTTCTATTATTCTATTTGTCGCTATTAAATATAAGTCAGTAATTGTATAACTGGGTGTATAAACTTAATCAAATAGTTATCCATAGATTATAATAATATAGGTATAATAAAACTAATATATAATAATATGTAATTATTTTAAAAGTATGTCGCTTAAACTCAACTAGTTCATTTATGCCTCTAGTTTAAACTAATTAAACTACTTTCAGTAGAAACTACCGTGTCATAATAATAATAATAATAATAATAGTGTGTTCATAAAATTATTATGAAATGTCAATTAAAAACTTCACATACTTGCTTTGACTATGTACTTTAAAGTACTTCACTGAAGTGCACCTTTAAAAGAAAATACTACGATTCTGTCAGATGTTCTAAATTAAGTCTTATATTTGTATAAGAACAAAATATTTTAAAAACTAAAAACATTTTTGGAACTTATTATTTGTGTATAGTGAAAGATCAAACCCTATGCTATCGAAGCCTCTCTGGGCCCATAAAGATATTCAAAAGAAAAAGAACAATAAACGAAATCTAGAAGAATTATCCAGACGCGACCTTAATTCAAATAAGATTCATAGCAGTACGAACAGACCGAACAGAAACTTTAAGGGAAAACAGTCTGGTTCTTCCACAGATATTCTGAACCGATAGTTTGTGATGAATGATCTTAATATTATATAAATCGTATGATTGGATGAGTTTTTCTTCCACAGTCTTCTCACAAACTCTAAAAAAAAACGGGTCCAGCGAGCCCTCCCAATTATATGGATATGTCTCGTTAAATCGCACAGTTCCCGTGAAGGAATCAAACTAGCTGTATTAGAGAGATCCGTGAAAAACCATATCACTTTCTACCTAGCTCACCCACAGGGATGATAGTATGAAACTCTCACTGCTTGGAAGTTTGGAGAGACATATGCCCATAATCATGCCAGCAGCAGATTCGGAACCTATGAGGCTCCGAACAGAGTGGTGCCTAATGTGGCCGGCTTCTCCATCTTCTCATTACTGGAGATTAAAATATGGACCTTATGTCCAGACTAGACCACATCCTTGAAATGAAGATAACTTTTTTTAGTTTTTTAATATCAATTTGGAGGAAAAGATCGGATGAACTTATGGCTTAAAACGTAGCCTGATTTTCCGATCACACACAAACATCTTTAAATAAGAATTGATTACTCGATAAAAAGAAATCTTTAGGAACTCAGACATGATTATTTGTTTGGTTATTATAGGTCACCCAAAATTTCTTGTATCCTGGTAATCGTGGAACTAATTGATCCACAATAAAGAAGAGAACAAGGGACGAAACTAAGAAAGGTATGATAAATAAAGCTATTGAACATGATGTGTGAAATTTTTCATTTGAGGCTACTCTTGCTATATAAATGAATAGAACTAGTATGCCTCTAAGTATAGAAATTACAAGGATGTATGAAATTCAGAATATATTTAAGAATATATTTATCAGAATAAGTCGAAAGAAAACGAAAGTAGTCGAGTACATAAACGTTCAAATTGTGATACAGTACTGAAAGGTTTATCGAGCACTTGTGATAAATTCAATGCTTACATTCAAAATAATTTTAATATAAAATAAATTAAACCAATTAGGAATAAAACTAATCATGCGCCAAAATAATAACTAACAAAAAACTTTCCCAACCTTATCTGATTGCTTTGACTGTACACCGCTTCTACCTCACTCAGTTCGATTTTCAAGATATTTTAGTCCACTATAAGGTTATTACTTCGGTAACCAATACGAAGACTTCAATCCAAAATCTAAACTTACGGTTTGCTGATTTTTTTTGCTTCAATTATGCCGCAATTTTTTTCAAAAACGGCTCCAAAAATTTTCTTTAAATTTTGCATAATAAAGGTACATACCTTTAGTAGGCTTATCATTTTTGTTTTTGGAAAATTCCATGGAAATATTGCTACGTTAAGAGCTTTTTCCTAGTTTGGTACGCAATTGCAATACGGTTTTGTCAGTTTATATAATTAAGATCTGTTCGAACGATATATTGCTATAATTCAAAGTTTGAATAAATTCGATTGACCGGAAATTGTTTTTTAACGAATTGGTTTCTGAGTTTTTTGCGAAATTCGAATTACGGACATAATTGCAGTAGTATCACTTGTAGCGGTGAGAAAATAAAAAGTTTAAGTAATTTTTTGTCTCATTATTCTTTTAATTTTATTTATTATTTAAACATTATATGAACCGGTTTTTACATTTACTTGAAAGCTTTTCATGAATTATTTATTACATTTCCTGTTTCTTTTTTTTTTATGAATGTTCGTGGGGATGGATGAGTGCCGGTGATGGGAGGAGGGTGTAATAAGGGGACGTTGTAAACGGTAGGAGGTGGAATGTACAGGGTGTGACTGTGTGTGAACAGAGATAGATAGAGCACGCTGTTCCCCTGCTTTAGAGAGTGTTTAGGATTAATGCCAAAATCAATGCGGCGGGGTGGTGTGGGGGGAAAACAACAACTGCCTAAATCATTGTATACGAGATGGCAGGAGGGATTTTTGGTTGGTGTCGTTGACATTTGTCCAGAAACTGTGTGCTAGCTATGCACTCTGTCGTGTTTTTTGTTTTTGTTTTGGAATATAACATTTGTTTCGGCGAAATTATGTAAATGATCTGTAATTAACATTTGTAATTTAATGTGAAGGGGGGAGGGAATGGAAACACTAAATTTATTACCCAGTTATAACAAATTATAATTAGTTATTAATAGTTTGGAAATTAACACTAGAACTACTAGCTATGAAGACATAACTAATTTCTCCGAACCAGTGAAAATGATTGGTGTTCAGAAAGTGTACTAAATATAAATCTTTTATAAAAAAAACGATTTAATACTTGGCTTGTATTTATTTTTATTGAAATATAATAAAGGTTACATTATTTGGTCACAGATTATATAAACAATCCGATGTGAAATACTCATTCGACTTTCATTCATTCCAATTAATACAATTCAATTACCCAAATTATCTTCAAAATTGCAACATTTACCATGTTTGTTTACGGCTGAATTAGATAGGCCTTAAGCTTGTATAACTAATCGGACTTAAGTGAAGCATTCAGTGTCAAAACCAAACAAATCTTGTGCAAAATTTAAATTTAAATCCAACTGACAGACCTCCCCCACCAAAACCCCTCTAATATCAATTTTTCCGGAAAAATGTTTAAAGAAAATTCTTATATCCGTTTTCAAGAAAATTCCAAAAAAAAAAACAAATTGAAAAACCTGTTCTGTAAATTTAGCGCTTTTGGGTTAACTGATTTTCTTCAAATTTGGAATTCTGTCGTACGTTTTATTATGTTGATGGTATGAAACCAAGATGTGACTGAATTGGAATCTTTAATGGAAAGAAAATAGCCTCAGTTCCCTCAGAATCCATCAAAAAATCAATTTTTCCCGGGTATCAGACTATTTTTGCTGTAATTAGAGAATTCTTCTTTATTATTTACACCCATTTTCTTACTCTTTACATTTCTCACTTTCTTTTACTGCTCTAAAGAAAAAAAAACATAATGCGGCCATCATATATTTTCACCAGGAAATACAAGCAGATTTTTAGTTCGCCTGAATATTTTTAGCTAATGATCTGTTACATTATAAGTACATGCATTTGTCTGAAATTCCTTTACAGGTACATTATTAGATTCGAACTAATGTTTGGCCAAAATTTAATATTCGGATCTGTAACTTACTAAATATTTTGTATCAGTTTCTTTTACGATTTTTTTTTTTTTTTTTTATTCGCACATTACTTGGGGCTTATTACTTTTATTTATAACTCTTCTCCCCCCCTCCAGCAAATTGATTATTTAGAGTTTCAGAGGAGCTACAACGTTCAGCTTTTCACTTAAGTATCATTTCAGTGCAGTATTTGATTTTCCCATCAACACTATTAAGCTATATTAAATCATTGTTGATTTTGAAGAAAATCGGTCAACCATAAATACAACTTTACAAATTTCAGAAATGCGGATTTTCCTACAGCTTGGAAATTAAGTACAATATCTTTATTACAAAAAAAAAAAAAATAAATAAAATAAAAATAATAATAATCTACGATATTTGGCTTCACCTCTAAACCGTGGTATTGGCTCTGGTGGCCTACACTGTAATCAAATTTAGATAGTTTTTGTGTCCTAAAAACTAACAAATATGTTAAATACCAACAAGTTTTGGTTCATGCCACCTTTACGCCTTATTGCGTAATTGATACCAACTTCGAAGAAAATTTGTCACTTAAAACTGTAATTATCACATTAATAGAAAATTTGTGAATGTATAAATATGTATGTTTAGATAAAACTAATATGTACACCTGGACAGTTATGACATAAATGCAATAAAATGTTACATACGAGTGTATAGACAAGAGTGCTTTGTATCTTTGTTGTCCATTTATATTTTGAGAATGTATGTCTATAACATAAACTCTCCTCTTTATATACAAAACTTAATTATTATATGATTGTTATATATGAAATATATATTAAATAAAATGCTAAAATTTACATATTACATTATTATATTACAAAGATTACAAAGGTTACAAGAGCAAACATATTAACAATATATTTAAATAATCTCAATCTACAATTCATTACATTTATCTTTTGCTCTTCATCTCCCGCCCATTCATTCTCTATTTTAGACAGACTCAACGACATGCTGTTTTACAGTGGCTCTATCTGTAATATTTCTCTTTGTACATTTCCCAAACAGTTTATGCACGTCATATACAAATTATTATTATACACGTTCCGCTCTATTTTTACGAACAAATATTTTATATAACTTTTTTTCTTTTTTTTTACTGTTATTATATTTATTACTTTTATTTATTATCCGATGGCGTGCGACGGTCGTTATAGGTAAAACTTAAGTATTGCAGCTTTTTTTTTTGGATGGTGTAAGCGCATTGTCTCTAAAGTTGTCTCTGTGGATTTTGAGATTTCTTTAAACAAAGAAGGTCATTGAGAATTATGAAACAAAAAAGGAGCCTATTTCTTCTTGCAATTTTAACCATTTTATAATTATTGAACCAATCACCGGCAAATTCGCCATACAAAAGCTGAACTCAATAGTTCCATTAGCAACCGCATCACAGCGCCATAACTGAGCCTCGAAGCGGGCGTTAACTATGCATTACACCCTCTGTTACACCCATTACAATATATTTGCGCTTCTTCTCCTTTTACGGCCAATCTCTCACCTCGAAGCTATCTCTAGCCGAAAGAGAAATCTGAAGGGCTTAACAGCTAGTGACCTGATTAAACTTTAAAGAGTTAGTCGCTATATCAACATCAGACTTGAAAGGTTTCAATGTCGAGGTCTCAGAAGAGCACTTGCACCATTATAAATTTTGTATATAAAGCATGGCACTGGTTAGATATCCACACTCCCACTCGTTAACTGGTTTGTTGGGGTAAGAGGAGATGTGCGGAACATGTTCGATATCCTTAGGCTCCACCCTACATTGCTAGTCAAAGTATTGTGTTGATTGCCATAAAAGTAATTCAGTAGAACATGTGTCTGAGCAGTAACTGATCGACAAGAAAAAAAATAAAGAAAAACAAATATTCGAAGAGCGCTAATGACCTTAGCTGCCGAAGCGTAAAAAAAAAAAAAATACCACAGTACAGAGACTGAAATTTAGTGAAAATAATCTCATAGTATCTATATGTGTACGTGTGTGTGTGTGTTTGTATCTCCAAATAGAGATACCTGATTAAGCAATCTTTATTTATATATATATATATATCTATTTCGTTATTGATCGTAAATTTCAGTTCAAATTAAGAAGAGGAGCTAGAAAGAAAATTGTAAGAAAGAGAAGCGGTATTTTCTACTGTGAGAAAATGTATACATGGAGAGAATAGACTAAACGAGATGAAGAGAAAGGGAGGAAGAGTACCCGAGATTCCTTTTTCTCTTCCGAACAACTTCCTTCCTTCTTCCTTTCTTTTTGGTTGTTCCAAAAAGTATATAAATACTATTTCTAGATTTATAAATCTTATACTTGGTGCGCAGTGTTTTTTTTTTTTTGGGTGGAGGGGAGGGATGGATGGAGTGCGGCAGCGGCTGACAAATAAATATCCTGCCTGTGTAAACTCTCTATCTATTGGTAACAGTAACTTCTTGGATGGGCCGTTTTTCTTCTTCTCCTATCTTCCAGCAGAATAGAAGTAGGAAACTGTAGAGAGCTGAATACGGAGGGGGACTTGGAAAATGTTTTGTAAGTGTGCGAGGGTGTGTATGTATTTGGGTGTATTTCCTTTAAATCTCAGCCATATCACTAGTTTAGGAAACCGTTCTTAGATAGAGTACCATACTCCAAAATACTTCTTCAATCACTGCCATATAAATATATATCTAAAAGGAAATAGAAGAATGTATTACCTTTCTAAATATATATACATATATACCACCTATAGTTTTATTTACATTACACCCATATAATTTATATAAATCACTTTATATCTGTAATTTATTCACCCCCCACTCCAGCCACTGAATAATTACGTTAAAAGTATTTTGAACATTTTTCTTTTTTGGTCCTTTATTCGTGAACAGTTGGGCCCACTTCTTCCAAAGGAGTCTTGCCATCACAGGCGGATATCTTAATGTAAAAAAAAAAGAAGTTCATTATCTCGCTCTACGTAAGTCCTATAGGGGTAGTTGTAGGAGAAAATTTTATAGACATAATAATACCTCTTGCCCTAATTATGAAATTGTATATGACATTTTTTTTTCAAATTTGGAATTTTTATTGGACGTTTCGTTGGCTGTGAACTTTACATGTAAAACATACGGAGATGAGGTTATACTTGATCTCTACTTTATTGCGATCGTGCCAGATTTTCGAAATTGAGTATTTCATCGGAAATACATGTTTTGGGGTCCCATGAAAATTCGCAAGAAGCTCAAACTTGATATACCGTTTTGGAACTATCACCGCATCAGACACGAAGATTACGAGCAAAGAACCATCAATCGGAAGTGCAACTTGACTGAATAGTTTTTTCAATTTTTCGTATTTTTTTTACGAAAACCTGCCCTAATTATTTTCTTAACTTCGTATATTATCTACACACATAAAACACCTATCACTTTTATTTGAAACATTTTCCCGGGCATGTTGATTTGGGGGGAGGGGTTTCTAGGGAATAGTTGCGTTATGCTTTCCTTTAAAGTACTACTTTAACATAATATATGGTTTTTATCACCTACAGAATTTTAATATGTCATTAGAAACATTGATGAATTCCAAATTTGAAGAAAATTGGTTAACCGGAAGTGCGATTTTATTGAATAGTTTTTTATTTGTTGAAATTATCTCGAAAACAGTTATAATGATTTTTCCTTTTTTGAACTTGGATTGTTTGCTTCATAAACAATTATGTATCACTTTTATTTGAAACATTTTTCTGAAAAAAAAAAAAATTATTAGGGTATTATAGGCCTGTCAGTTAGTTTAAATTCATATTTCTACAAGTTTACTTGGTTTTAAAATGAAACGACCCTGAGGAAGCTCGATTGCAATATGGGCGAAATATCGGTTTCTGGCAAAACCAATGACGCAGCCTCCTCCCGGAAACCCTAAAATGTTTTTCAATTTTATGAATGATTTTTTTCGGATAAAAAAAAAAAAATGATCTGCACCAGTTTTATTCTGCAACTTTTAGAAATTAATTAGTGGTACAGTCCGTGTAATGTGTGGAGCGTGTACAAAAACGGAAGTATGATTTAGTGATCCAAATTATTTTTGTCCAAAATATTGTTAATTCCACCAATAAATAATTTCAATTTTATTTTCTAAATTAATTATCTATGCAGAAATACTAAAAGCTTATTTATTTGTTAAATGGAAAAACTAGTTTTCTATTTTTTTTTTTCTTTCAATTTGAAGGATTATGAAAAGAGGTCTTAGACGTTTTAGAGTCCTAAAGAGGACGTTTAGAAGAAAATAAAAAAATAGAACTTAGAGAAAAAAGAAAGGTCTAGTAGTTGTGGAATAAAATGAAAAACCTGAAAACGAGAGGGGCTAATTACAAACCCCCTCCCAACACCATGTAGACAAACACAGGGTGCCCCACCAGTCAGCCTGCTTGTTGAGGAAAACTTCCCAGTAAAGCTGTAGTTTTACTCTTAGTCCAGTACTTAATACTCCAACTACAGTAGTGTGTATTGCCAGTACTGTACTGTACTTTACTGGGTTCAGTGTTTACTTCTTTTTGTTCATTGCCTCTGCTTAACTTTACCTTACTTGATTCTAATTCTCCTTTACTAGTCTATCTCCTTTCTTTGTTTCTTGATTTTTCTTCTTAAACTTTCTTAAACAGGTAAAAAACACTCTCTTTTCTTCTAATTTTTCAGTTTTTTTATTTATTTACTTTTTCATTTACTGATATTTCTTTAAATAATAACATCTTAATGCAATAAGCTTGGATATTTCTTTAGTTCCAACGCAGTTTTATTGAAATTAACTAATAAGTGCACCTATTTAGGGTATCTGAATACTGGGTATTTGCCTGCTGTAATATAACCTAACACTTGAAAGGAAAACGTATTGAAAGGAGCCGTAACATTTTCATTTACTGTAATTATTAAAACTCCAGCAGATAAATTTTCCCCAATCTTGGAACTTGATTAAATATTTAGAAGAGTGATAGACCTATAGTGTAGTCAGTATACGAACTTTAAAGAAAATCTTAGGAGGCGTTTACGAGGAAATCTTGAAAAACAAAACAAAAATTAGTAAAATATCATTTCCGGTTGAAGATTTTGACCAAAATCTTATGGGACGGATGCAGTGGCCGATATTTAAACAGAATATTAAGATTGAGCTTCGTATTATTTTATTATATTTTTTTGAGACATTTAGGTTTCCATACACATACACACACACACACACACACACAAACAATTTGATGCAGCGTGGTGGCCGGCCCTCTGATCCTTTGGCAACTGCAAGATTTTCAATGTCCAAAAATATGTCTACATCAGCTAATAAATGTCAAATACCGGCTGGCATTTGTTTATTTCACTATTAGGACGACAACAAAGTATTAAATACAATACAATTTCTATAAGTAGAAAAGTAGATCTCGTAGATTATTGTACTGCAAACCTGAAAGATCTATTGTGCCCCCGGAGCCTTCTCAATTCACTGGCCGGCCTCCAAACAGTGTAGTGAGTTATAGATGCTCCTAGGAAGAGAAAAATCTAAGTGCAGCATTCGAATCAGCGACCTCCGCGTTGCTATTCCAGCGCGCTAGCACTGATCTAATCCCTTCCTTCTCCCTTGGCTTACGCCAATTAACTAGGGACGGGACCCTAGTTTGTATACTGTGCTTGTCTTGTCTTTAAAGAGTAGAGTGTATGTAGTTTAAGTGTATTTTGTACTGTTCTGTCGAAGTGCATGGAGTAGGGAGCTGTGGTTCCCCGTGGGGTCGCTGCTCTCCAAGTAACTGCATGCGACAGATACCCCTTGCGGGCAAGTAGGAAAATACCAAAAGGTTGCCACCCAAGGATCCTTGTGGCGGTCCAGAGTTTTTTTATTTATCATTCAGCTTGATTCGATGCTAAATCAAAATATTTCTGCAAGTTAGTGCTTTTGCGGATGATTTATTGATAGCGATCAGAGGTTGAACTGTTTTGGAAAACGGTATTTATAGAAACAGTTGCTTGCGCCTAGTAGAAATTATGTCAAACAAAAATAAGATAGTTTACAACAGTGAGAAATGTGGAGTCTCTATGTCAAATCAGCAAACCTTGTGCAAATTTTAATTAAAACTACCTCAAATAACCTCAATAACCTCCTCACTCTAAAATATATTTTTTCACAAAAATAATTCAAATAAAAGTGAAACGTTTCTATCTATGCAGTAAACATTCCAATTTTTAAAAAAATTCGTTTCGAGAAAATTTCCAAAAATACTCAAGAACCTATTCTGTAAAAGCGCATTTCCGGTTAACCGTTTTTCTTCAAATTTGAAATTCCAAACTCCCAAAAAATCAATTTTCCCGAGAAAATATTTTAAATAAAAATGATAGATATTTTATGTGTATAGACAGTATACAAAGTTTAAAGAAAATCGTTGGAGCCGGTTTCTTGAAATTCACGAAAAACTGAAAAATACCATTCATTAAAGTTGCAATGTGCATGGTTGAAGGATTTTATCTGATGCGATGGTAGTACCTAAATGGAATAGCAAGTTTAAGCTTCCTGTGACTTCGTTTTTGGGGATATTCTGTTAAAACACACACACACACACACACATACAGACCATTCGCTAAAAACATTTTTTTCGAAATTCAGGAGACTCCAAAAAATGTATTTCCGGTGAAACTCAATTTCGAAAAACCTGGCACGATCGCAACACTTCCTCTAACAAGTAGAGCAAGAGAAATTAGTAAAAACCAGCCTCTATAGAATACGGAGCTTCATATCTGCAATCACCGCTTTACTTAACAGTATAGCTGCTTTAGCCTAACTACCATCATTAGTGCCGACATCAAGGTTACGGTGAAAATGTGTCCACAGTGCGACTTTAATTTTTTTTTAAATTATTTTTTTTCACTTTTCTTTGGAAAAACAATTCAAACCATTTTCTATAGCTTATTGTCTGCAGCTAGTATCCGTCTGTAGATTAGTATCTAACTACGTTCTATATACCTACTATCTATCTACGTCCTAGTTTTATTTGAAATCATTTTGTGGGAAAATTATTTTTTGATGTTTCTGGAAAAGCTGAAACTTAATGATGTATGTTCCACCACCTTGTGGGTGTTAAGGGAACTAGTGAAAGTTCCGACTTTTAAGAAAAAATTTTCAGCTCGAAACTAGGAGAACTTTTAAAAAGTTTTGTATTTACAAAATTTTACCATTTTTTGTTTTTAATAATCTTTATCTTGCGATTTTCCCCAAAAGCTATTTCTTTCAATTCCAAGGAATTGTTCGTAAAACAAAGCTGGACAAATGTTTGCCATTTCTTTATGATCCAATAGTTCAATTAATTTCACATTTTTACTGATATATTTCTTCTTTTTTTTTTTCAAATGTTACAGATAACATTGTCTTAATTAATTTAAAAAGTGGGTCAATCAAATTTTTGTGAATAATTTTTTTTATACCGCTTAATTAGTTATTAACAAATAGACGTTCTTCACAAGTAACTTGAACATTGCTACATAATTCAAATATACGTATTTTATTAATAAACACTGGAATATTCGCCTGTAACGGTTTACTGGAATGTACTTCTCCCACAGAAGCTCCTTATGGTACCTCCGACCACAAGGTTTCCTCGTGTGGTAAACATAGTTTAAAGCGAGAATTATAGGTAACGCGGTATCTCCGACTGGAATGCTACTAACTTATAATTTTATACACACCAGGTTACATACTCGTATACTAGTAGCCAACGTTATTGTTTTGTATTCGAGATGTTGCCTTGTTTTCTTCTTAAGAAACATGAGTGGATTACGTAAACATGTGCCGGCTGAGAATGGTGAGTAAACTGTTTTATGAGTTTCCCAAAGTTCAGTAGATTTAAATTATTATTCAAGTGAGATTTTAGGTATGAGCAAAGCAAAGGTATGCCGGAGTATTTGAGAGAAGAAATACTTAGTGTGGTCGTGTGGTTCTGTTCTTAGGTATCTCCACCTTCGAGATGTACAACTCTTTATTACCAACTTTATTTATTTATTACTTTCTCTCATCGCTGTAAATAAAAATAATTATGCCTGAAACTGATACTAAGTTTTCAATTAAAACTTTCAAGTATAAAACTTTAGGATTTTTTCAATAATACGGCTCCAAAGTTTATCTTTAAACTTGGTATGCTTTCCAGCCTTATCACTTATTACTGGAAATTGGCAAAGATTAAGGAGGTAGTAACTTGAGATTGTTAGGTAGGTTTATCTCTAAACTCCGCAGGTATTATTTTTTGGGTTTTGTAGAAGCGCAGCCTAGTGGTGTAGTTAAATTCGGGAAGATCGTGCGCCCTAAAAATCAAAATGTATCATTATGTCTATGTGCACAATAGTATGTATAATATTAGTATGGCCAATTTTTACTGGCCTTTAATATTAAATAGGGAGGGAAACGTAAACTATAATGAAACGTACAATTTTGAATGAATTACGACTTCCCAGCTCCCCAAGGACCTATCCCTACTCTAAAATTAATTTTTACGAAAGAAAAGAAACCAATCAATCTATTGGTTTTACCAATTAATTAAAATTAGATTAACCAATCTATTTTTTTTTTTTTTAACGCCATTGACGTGTTTATCGAGAAAATCGCAAAAAAAAAAACCTGAAAACATCAGAGATTTTCCGTGATGGCCTGCTTCTTTTTTTGTGGTCATCGACAGGTTTCGGGTGTTCGCCCATCATCAGGATGTTTTTGTCAAAAGAGTGTGATAATACGAACGTCCGAAACTGGTCGATGACCACAAAAAAGAGCAGGCTATCACGGAAAATATCTCTATGCTTTTCCAGTGTTCTCGGAAGGCACACAACACAACTTTGGACAAACTCATTTATAGAATAGAAGCGGGGAGGGGGGGTGAGCCTCATTCCATGCTAGTCACCTACAATCGAGGTCTATTGTGGATCCCCTTACGTTACAGAACAGCCCCCAGCTTTGCCCTCCTAATCAATCCTGACAAAGCTGAGAGCGGCTCCGTCATGAAGCTTCCAGCTTCGGGATTCCCGTCCCCAATTGAAGAAACCTAATCCCCGCCAGGCCGGCGAACTCACAAAGGATGTGCGCCAGGGTCTCCTTTTCTACCTTGCAGAATCGGCATACCGCACTATCCGCAAGTTGTAGGTGGTGCATGTGTCTGTTCAGCCTACAATGCCCTGTTAGTAGGCCCACAATTAACCTTTTATCCCTTCGGGTCTGGCTCAGTAGGTCTCTGGTAAATTTAGGCAAATGTCTTTTGAGAAGAGCTTTGCCTGCCTCTGTTCTGATGTTCTCTCCCACCAACGCAGACGTTGTTCTTCTATCCAACCCCTGATAGAAGTTTGAATGAGGCTCTGGATAAGCCGCAAAAGAGTTTGGGGCCTATATAGGTATCCTGCGAACCCTCCCTTGCTAGGGCATCCGTCCTCTCATTGCCCAGAAACCCCGGATGTCCAGGCACCCAGGCGAGTGTCAGTTTATTCCGAGTACCCACCTCGGTGAGGGCAAGTACGCAATCCCACACCAGTCTTGAGATCACTTGGTGTGAGGAAAGTGCCTTCAGGGCTGCCTGACTATCGAGTATATGGCCACTCTTCTACCCACTATCCTTTGCCTTATAATCTCCCTAGCGCAGAGTTGTAACGCCACGACTTCAGCCTGAAAAACGGTAGCTACGTCTCATAGGTAGGATGCTCTGGCAGTGAACTTGTTGAATATGAACAAGACGTCTTCTACGTTGTAGAGAAAGGTTACTCAAAGAAATTTAAGATATCGCTAGAATGGGTAGGAATGGAATCTTGAGATCTGTGTTATATTGTTTTGTTGGCGGCATAATAGTGTTTTAGTGGCGGTGACAAAAGTGGGTCAGTTTCCAAATAGTAACTATCAAAAAACTGAATTCGTAAAGAATTATAATATGGACATTCTGTTAGGAAATGTTCTAGGGTATCTCTTTTAAGTAACAAACATGTAAAATAATAATCAGGTTTAAATTTAAATGTTTTTCCCTTTCGTCTAAGTAGACGGATATTTACTGTGAATAAACCTTAATTGGACTAATAATCATAATGTTACAATATGTATATTAAATTTAAGGAATTTGCTCTCTACTGCCGAGGTGGCTAATTAATCTAAAGTGGCCGTTAATCTTAATTATATTCTTATCAAGCCAAGTTTCACATAAACAAATAGCACGATAACTGAATAGATTTACACTATCCACATTATTTAATTTATACAACAATTAAATCTATTCACATTCCAATAATCTGCTTTTAACTCACCAATTAATGAATTATTACAAATCTTATTAGTAAAATTATTCTTTAAACTTGAAAGACAGCCCACTTCTTCCACACTTTTCTTTTACTAATTACATCAAGTTCTTGGATTGTCCAGATTGTTTCCAAAAATTAATCTTTTTTTTTCGTGCTCAGTTTTGAAAATTCGCTAACAATAAAAAAAAGTAAAAATTCCAATTATGATGAAAACTTTTGTCCAATAGAATATTGTAATAATTGAAGTAGGAAAGAAGAAAGTGTATGAACGTTTGATTCCTTTTTTTTTCTTTACTTTTGTGTTAATGTTTTGTATCGTATAAACTTTTATAGATATATTTGCTGGATTTGTATTGTTTTGTAGAGGATGATAAATTTTTATATATATAAATATATATGTGTGTAAACATGATGGCATAGCTGGCCCATTGTTTGTATTTAATACAATGAATTGTATCGCTGACTGCATTTGATAAATATATGATCTATACATATATAGGTTTATATTTTGTAATTGTGTAGGTTTATATATATATAGTTGTATAGCTGTCTGGAGACTTTATATACGATATATTAACAATACATAATGGTGTGTGTAGGGGTACACCCCCTAGGGTGTGCTACAGACGTGGGGTCAGTGTGGGCGATAGACTGTTATCAGTGGGGGCTAAAACATTTTGAATAGTTCGCTAGTATAACAAGTTTTGTACCTGCTGCTTCATTGGTTTGCTACAATAACTCTGTCTGTCGGTCTGTCTATCATTCTCTCTCTTTGCTGTATAAACTAAGTTCTAAGTTCTATATTATTAGCAATGTTACTATTGCAGTCTTTATTGTTTGCGATATTTCAAAAGAATCTATCTATCTAGTTTGGAAGTTCTTCAATATGTTGTGAACTTGTATACAGAATGTACAAAGCTAGTTGTCTAGCTGTCATTAACAGTTGATTAAAAAAAAAATCTAATTACTCAAAAGTACAATCAGACAGAGAGTTGATGTTTAATTATATACGATTATGAATTATTTCCTGATGGATAATATATTCCAAAATCGTAGACAATTTTTACTTAAAATTTTTGCCTCTAGTGTAGCTCAGTTTGCTTCCCGAATTCGTCCAAACATCTGCTCCAAAGCATCCATAAAAATGCTAAAACATACGCGAAAATCATCATCATCATGATTTAGCGGCACTACAACTCATTGCTGAGTCTTGGCCTCCTCAACCAGTTTCCGCCTGTCAGTTCTGTTCTGTGCGGCTGCTCTCCAGTTCGTTCCTCGCATCACCAGCAACACTGCCCATTCAACGCAGCTTCGGCCTCCCCACTCTCCTCACTCCATGTAAGTGCTCGTTCATTACCTTTTTCGGAATGTCCCCGTCCCTCATCCTAACCACATGTCCAGCTCACTGAAGTCTAGCCAACTTCATAAATTTGACCTGATTCGTTCGAGACCTCCACTCTTGTCCCATGCGTACCGAAAATTCGCCGCAGTATTTTCCTTTCGAAAACTAGGAGGCCTCTCTCATCTATCTTAGATGTGGTCCAGGTTTCGGAGCCGTATGTCAAGACTGGGCGGATCAGGGTCTTATACAGTCGCTGTTTCGTCTACCTTGCTATCAGGTAACTTCCCATGTGCTTCCGAACCCCAAAGAAGCATCTGTTAGCCGCTACAATCCTTCGCTTTATTTCGGCTGACGTGACATTATATGCGTTTATCAGGGAGCCCAGGTACACAAACTCGTTGACATTTTCAAATGTGTGGCAGCCGATTGTCACCTTACTTGTGGTTGGTCTATTCCGACCTGTGGCCTGTGACCGTGTACTTTGAACGCGATGAGATATCTGCAATTAGCGTTTGGTGGCTAAAACTCTCACGGAAAAACAAGAAATAGATCCTCAGAATTGCCAAAACTGTTTTTAATAGGTTTTCAATAGGTGTCAATAGGTTTTTAATAAGATGCCCCTGCAGTGATCCTTAACTTCGAATCATTTTTTTTTTTTCATCAATAATGAATCAATAATTTTTTTTTTATCAATAATTAATGTATAGGGTTGAAAATCAGAAGAATATCTTCGATTCCAATTTCAACACAATATATCACATTTCCTATAACTTGGCGGCTAGAAACCAATAGAAACACTTACGAAGGAGATAAAGCCGACAACCAGAGCAGTTATCCTCACTAGCATGTCTCTCTCTCTTTGTTCGGTAAAGATTGTGATGTTGCCATCGCTTCTACAAATTCAATAATTAAAGAAGCGGAATTTGAAGATCCATCTGTAAGAATGAGCTTTGAAGTAGAAAAGAAAAAATAAATTTACCGTAGGAGACTACTAGGAGCGTTGTTGTTTAGTTGCCTCTTTCGATATCCTTTTGGTAGAGAGCAGAATGCATTCAGCCTAGGTCCTGTAGGGAAATTTTAAGAATAGGTGGTGTCTGCAAGGGGATGTACTCGTGAGCACTACTCTCTAATTTCAAAGTAAATAAAGAGATCGCGAGACCAACAACGTTTAACCACCTCAGAGAGGTGGTCTGGATGGTGGTAATCTTTCTAGGATGATGGGAATTAGGAGTGCTAAATGCGAAATCGGTGGAATTTACGATGTTAAGATGTATTGAGTAAGACGCAAAAAGAATTTGTAAGGAATCTTTAAGTCTGTATTTGAGATATGCTACCTGTGCTTAAAAAAAAAAATCCCCGATTTTGTCTATTCATCCTTAATTGTGTTTATTTATGGTTATTATTTCAGCATTTCTTAAACATTGCAAAAATGAGCAAATACGTTGATTTATAACAAACCCAGGGAACGGGATCTCAAACCTATAAAAACTCCTTAGATTTTACAGGATTTTGACTTAAATCTTCTTTAGACCTGAATTTATTTCAC
This sequence comes from Triatoma infestans, assembly GCA_011037195.1. Classification (NCBI taxonomy): domain Eukaryota; kingdom Metazoa; phylum Arthropoda; class Insecta; order Hemiptera; family Reduviidae; genus Triatoma; species Triatoma infestans. The sequence continues at coordinate 33 of JAAEAF010004062.1, read as the reverse complement.
TAATCTGGATTTGTTCCTTGGCTATGAGAATGA
>JAAEAF010004061.1:0-38667 GCA_011037195.1 Triatoma infestans | reverse complement strand
CAAAGTTTAAATAATTAACGTTTAATAGGTTGCCGCTTTCGAGAGAAAAAACGAAAAAAAAATCGGATTAACGGATTTTGGTAGCGTATCTGTATCCGCCTAAATGGTATTATCAAATTTGAGCTATATACGTTTTTCTGGTTTATAAGATATTTTCCGTCGTCACGCGTTCGCCTGGTGGCAAATCCATTCGTCTTTAGGACGAGAATTCAGGGTTCGATTCCCGTGAGGCCAAAGTCCGGTGTTGACTCAGCATCATGAGAAAAAGTGGGAAGCTACCGTTTTTAGCGCACCTGGGTAGCGAAAACAGGAACTAAACGGCGAGGGAAATGCCGTACGCTTACCACACGTCGCCAATAAAAATCGCCGTCTGAGAATCCTTGGCACTTCATGGGCTGTTGCGCTATAGATTTTGTTCGTAATGAGGGCATCTCAAAAACATGTATATCCGGTGAAAATCTCAATTTAGAAAATTTGACATGATTGATCGCAACGCTTTTTCTTGCAGTAATAAGAGAAAATAAAAATATTTAACATAAATAAATGACTTTTAATTACAAACTTTTAATCTAAATAAAGTTAATCATTTCTTCATTTATATGGTTGTTAAAGTTGCAATAGCAAAACCGCAGCCGATGTAAATTTGGAGAGATGCTAAAGAGTAGTAACTTCTTATGTTTACTGTCAAAGTAAACAACTATACATTAGCTGAGTGACATGAGTTGAGATGAGAATAGTTTGGAGGTCGGAAGGTCATACATAGGCTAGTGACACAGGTGACCACGACTACAGAGCCAGTGTTGTTTTCATTGGCCACGATTTGCAAACTAACATGTTGACAGTGACAACAATCTTCATTCATTTTATAAAGGGTTTAGAAATGGCTACCAGATAATATAGTGATTCGGGCATACAACAAATCATTTAATATTATTATTAACATCTTCATATCATTAAACTTATTCCTTGAAATAATTTTTAATACAATTTATTCAAGTAATTGTCTTAAAAAAAATTGTAACGTTATAATGTTTAAGCTGCGCTGGAATTTTTGCTTTATTCCGAGAAAATAAAATAAAAAACTCAAAAAATCCCTAATTTCCTTCAAATTTGGAATTCTATCAATAGTTCTAATGTGTATTAACAGTATGTAGGTGGGAAAAGCTGTTTCCTCAGAACCCCTACAAAAAAAAAAAAAAAATCAATTTTCCTAGCAAAATCTTTCAAATAAAAGTGATAGGTTTTTATGTGCGTAAATAGTGTACGAAGTTTAAAGAAAATCGTTAGAGCCATTTTCGAGAAAAACTGAAAAAAAAAAAAATAAACATTGACTAAAGTAGCACTTCCTGTGGATGGATTTTGCCCGAAATCATCGTGCGTAAATGGAATACCAAGTTTCAACTTTCTGCGACTTTTCGTTTTTGAACGAAAAACAATTTTTTTTAGTGTTCAAAACATATATTTCCGGTGAAAAGTCAATTTCGAAAATCTGCTAAAATCACAATACTTCCTCTTACTTCCTCTTACTTCCTCTAGTAGAAATAAACGAATATGAAATTCATAAACTAATTAGGCTGTCTCATTTCTTTTAATGCGAATTGAAGTTTATAGAGTTTTAGAATGATAATAATCCGATGCAGGGCACAAACTACAAATACAGTAATTAGATTTTTGTAGGCTAGATTACAGTTATTAGTTAGAGATACAAACCAGAGAGATAAAGTTTAAATGTGGTCCATTGATATTCAGCAGTCTAACTTTATTTTCAAAAATCCGATTTATAATTTATATATATATATATTTGTGTGTCTGTGGGCGCGCGCGCGTGCATGTATGGCCAATTCTGACCAAATGAAAGCTTTAATTAATTCTGTCCACATACAGTTTTTGGATATAGAGATATTCTTTGTTTTCAAAGTGGATTTAATATTCAAATATTAATTTCGTTTAATTTAATTTTTCTCATTATTTTCTCTTACTATTAGCGATTAAGCCAAAATGTCGAAAAAATTTCAAATCAATAAAAAATTTCATTCAAATAAGTATTGTGATGAAGTTATCTCAGAATAGAAGATTCCCATTAGAAAGGTTTATAAGTATGTCAAAAATTTCATAATTAAAACTTTATTTAAATATTTCCTATTTACATAATTTATATACCTAGCAATATAAAGAAATATTTATATTGATTGAGTAAATGTGTAACTCACTTATGTGTAAAAGTTTCAATCACAAACTTTCATCACTAAATTTAGTTTCATAATCGTCACATTATTCAACGATTGTAGAAAAAACTATTTTCTCATTTCAGAGTACCTCAAAACATCCTATAAAAATCAATTTCGAAAATATGATAAGATCTCACTGCTTTCTGTAAGAAAGAGAGCTGCTCTCTACTTGAATATTATTTATTACTAGATTGATATACACACAAAAATTATTATTGGCTACCTGCCGACGGCCTTCCAGATAAATAATTTTTTTGTTCTCTGTTTTGTGGAAGTTCGAGTTGACGTTCAGGTATTGATTTCATTGCTACTGTCCGTTTATTGCGAATTACTAGTACTGAGTCATTAAAAATAAAACTCTATCTCTATATGTTTGTCCAGGGATTTAGAAAATATCCGGCTTTATTCAGTAAAATCCGTTAAGAGAAGTTTCACTGTCCTTAATTCTCTTAGTACTATTACCCCCATTCCATTATGAAATGGATACTACATTTCCAAGTAACTATGATTAAACTTTAATGTCACTTCTATGAGATAGTAGTTATGTTACTGCATAGAGCTAGGGTATTTTGGCCCTTTGCCGTTCACACCTAATATATGACCGCTAACATCGCCAGGGTTCCTAGGGAACTGGTGGATTCCCCCATTAATTATAACCATCATTAGTTGGATTCCATTTAAGGCCACCAAATGTATGATGTGTAAAGGTGCATGCTTGGGTTTATGTGCAATTTACATAATGTAAGTACAGTTCTTTGGGTCTATTTATATTCACTATAGTTGTTGAGGTTGATGATAATATTTTCTAAGTAATTATATTTCTAACTTTAGATATTAGAAATTATTGTAAACTCCGTTTTAATTCAATATTTTTAGTAAGTCGCATACTATACTACTACTACTACTACTACTAATAATAATAATAATAATAATAATATTAATATAATAATAATAAATAAAATTTATCAAATTTTTCATTTTTCTTACTTTCATTTTTCTTACTGCTCTGAGAGAAAGTATAGCGATAGTTACAAATTTTTTAAAATTAAGTTTTCACCAGAACTATATGTTTGAGATACATATATATGATCTACACTAACATCAGTGGCTTTAATTTTTCTCACTAGTAAGTTACACACTACGTTCTCTCACTAGTGTATAAAAGTAACATTATTCAGCTCTTACTAACTAGCAACAATACGCGGAAACAAGATCAAAACAAATCCCACATACAATGGATTTGAGGTTATATCAAATTAAAATACATTCTCCACCTTTTCTTATATATTTTTTTTTTATTGATATAAATTAAGAACTAATTTAATAATATCGCAGAAAAAATGTAATATTTAACTCTCGTTCAGTTGCCACAGAGCGGGATTTGTTTTTTTTTGTTTGTTTTTTTTTGTAAGAACGCTTGCAACGATGGTATATAAGTTTTTCTGAAACAACATTATGATCTAGGTACTAAAGTTATTTCTGCCACTCTGATATATATTGACATCCTCCCAGTAGAATTTGAGAGATGAGAGATGTCAAAAGTTTGAATTATCACTAGTGTTAGAGGAAGACCGCCTTTCGATCAAGTTTCTCCATTTAAGTTGCACAAGTAATTACATTTTCATGCAAAGTAAAGCTGTAACTTTTTTTTTTTTGAGCTTTCAATGTTAATTCCTTCTTCATCCCCATCCTATATTTTTATATAAACACTAATTTATTCATTTATTTCATAGCTTGCTTATTTACTTATTATTAATTAAGAGAAAACAACTACAATGTTAGAACATCAAATTAATAAGTCTTTATTGACACTTACCAGAAATGCCAGAAAGGCTATTACGAAGAATTGGATGAAAAGCGAAGGACAAGAGTTTTAGAAAGTGGGGATACGGTTTCACAAGGGTGCAGATCTATTATTCATATTCCATGTTTTGGGATGATTGATATCAGTGACACCGTCTAGTTTTGGGTGTCAATCATCAATGATTGGTTTTGGGCGGACTTGCAGTGATATTGATTTTCACTATGTTTTAACCACCTATTTTCAGCATGTCATTCAATTGATTGTCGTTTTTAGCGTCCAACTGAATGATTATTAACTTTTTTTTGACCTTGCACGATGGTCTTGAAGACAGTCCAAAAATGTTACCTAGACCTTTGTCTAATCTGACACTGCTATACCCTTTACCTCTCTGGCAGATACTGTTTACGAAATCAAAATATATTACTTTAGATTATTAAAAGATTACAGGTCTCCTCTTTCAGGCTTCTGCGGCCGTTGTCATGTAAAACATTAGATCTTCGGGTTGAGACCGCATCATTGGTTTGTTATAAACTTTCGTTTCGCCTGTATTGCAATAGACTTCTTCAGGGTAGTGTCGCCTCTAAAGCTGAAACAACACTGACCCTGTGTTAAAACAACATTGAGTCAGTGTTGTTTCAGCTTCAGAGGCGGCACTACTCTGTAGGAGCCTATTATAATATGGACGACACGAGAGGTTTAAAACAAACCATTGTCGCGGACTCAACCCGAAGATCTAAGTGTTTTATATAATACTTTTATTTAAAAAATTGAGTTTTTCTGACAATTTAATTAGATTTGATATATCCATGATTCGACGGAATGACTCTCGCACAGTCTATGATTGGATCTTTCACCTTTGATGCGATATGTCAGGGTTCAATTCCCTAGGGGGGTGGGAGGGTTAAGCCGGATCCATCCAGTAACCTCCAACAATAGCTGCGAGCTTGTGTACAGACAAAATGGCGTTTGGGTCAACATTGGAAGTTGATCAATCTGGTCGGTTGTTTGTTTTATCCAACGTCTTTTTTCAGCAAAGTTAATTATAAACTTTTCTTGATTAAATGTAAGTGAGTAAAGTTAAGTAATGACTATTTCAGTTAGGCTTTGCTTCTAACTACCTATATAAGTGTCTTGTCTACTGATTGAACGATTATAGTATCTTAAACTGAAGTGGTGACAAATTGTACACAATAGCATTAGTGGTTAGATTGTTGAATATGATAATTCTGAAATCTCTTATCTCAAGCGTCTTAGAAATTAAAAGACTAATATTATTCATTTAAATTCTCAAACTTTACAAAATTTTTTGAATATGCTAGGTCCGCATTGCTGAATACTATCTGAGATTTTATCTATCAGCATGTTTTTTTTGCATTAATTCTGCCCGGTTTCGGATTTTTCTTTATCGTCAGAGTCTGTCCCATCAAGTTAATGGAGAGACGTTAACTTAAGTCACATACTACATTCAAGAATGTAGAAGTGTGTATGGTGTAGTTTGTAACAGAAGAGAAAGTCCACACGAACTAGATGAAACAGACTCTCAAGCTGGAGAAGATTCAAAAGTGGTGAGAAATAATGAAATTATTTTGATGGATAAAATCCTAGATTTTATAAAATTACTTCTATTAATGTAAAATGTAAATTAAAAACAATAAATACATCTGGAAAAAATGATAAAAGGGTGCCTCAAACTTTATGTTAAACATTAGTAAAAGAATCAAGGTACTTTTCTCGTTAACTTATTCCTTCTACTGTTGTTGTCAATAAGATGTAGGAAAAATGACAACATAAATTAAATAAAAAAAAGATATGGTGCTAATCAAAATATTAATTTATTTGAATTCATTGGCCAAATGGATTATTCATGGGTGATAACCAAAAAGTCATTTTTATAGTTTATTATTGAATTCAGCACCAACTGCTATTTTCAAATCAGAATTAACTGAGAGCATGGACAGAATGCTGAAATATTAAAAAGTTTACTTAATACTGATTGCAATAACAGACTAAAACAAAAACAAGCTTATATATAGTAAACTCCCGATTATCCAGGCTAATGGTGGGGATAGGCGGCACGGATAATCGAAAAATAAGGATTATCCGAACTATAATTATTTATTTCTAAAATGCACATATACATTTCTAAGGCAGACAATTATTTTAATATGTTTAATGCTCATTTTTTTTTTTTTTTTTTTTTTTTCTAAAGTTAAGGCGTATTACATAGTGTGGTCATTTGCGCCGGATGCCTTCTAGTGCACTGCCGGCCCCGGCCAGTGTTCTCCCATGTACAGACAACACTGTCCATCACCGGACAGGAGCTGTAGTGGCTACTAGAAGAGAAAAGCTAAGAGTAGCACGACTGGATTCGAACGTGATTCGCGTTGCTGTCCCAGCGCGACTACACTGAGCTAATCCCTTCCCCGCTCATTATTATTAAAAAAATTTGTGATTTTGGTTTGTTTGCAGGAATCTTTTAATGATTTTTTAATATCAGTTCGAATTTTTTCAAGTGCTATTATGTCGTTATACTCGAATTCCCATTGGTCGATGGGTGAACATAAAAGCGAGCAAATGTTTCTATAAAAAATACATATACATATAATTATTTTTTTAAATTAAATTCATGCATGGATAATCAGCAAACTGCATAATCCGCACACGGATAATCGGGAGTTTACTGTATTTATATTTCCAAGAGAAAAAAAGCTGTACGCGCCAATTGATGAGGTTGGCTTCAATGTGTATGATTCTAACACCAATTTAGTTCTCCAACTTTAAAGGGCTATTGGCAATTGCAGGAAAAAGTGGAGGGTTACAATTTAGCAGCGACCCCAGTAGCAGAGACTGGAACTAAATGACAATGGGAAGGTACCGCAACATGCTGACCACTAAACCCACCAATTAAAAATGTATAAGACTTGGTCCTTCATAGGTTGTTGGTGGCAAAGTTTTTTATTTTATTTTAAAACGACAAAATAATTTTAAATATAAACAAGTATGTTTTGAACCCCCACTTAATTTCATCTCTCTCTATATTTCATCAAAAATGTTTACAGAAAGTAAATAGTTAATAAAAAAAATAAAATAAAATTAATAAAAAGTCTGGTGTGAAACACTCAACACAACTTTCTTTTCCCTTAATACACTTAGTATAATTATAAAATGGAGAAATTTCCTTTTATCAGAAACATTTTCCGTGATAGCCTGCTTCTCACGGAAAAGTCCCTGAGGCTTTCCAGCTCTGCGGTACCAAATACAACAATTTACCTTTTAACTCGAAATTTTACTCATTTGCTATAACATAAATTATAGATAGTGTAAAGGAGATACTTACCTATATCCAAGGCATATTTAAGCATGATACTTAGGCAGATATACTTAACGTGATTATATTAGAGTCTAAAAGACAGCGCCAATAACATTGAATAAACTCAATAGAATTCCAAATTTGAAATCTCACATCGCAGATTTCCCAGAACTCCGTAAAATATTGTTTCAAATAAAAATGATGTATTTATATCTGAACAGAAAACATTCCAAGTTTAAAGAAAATCATTGTAGCCGTTTTCTAGAATATTAGAAAGAACTCAAAAACCAATTTTATAAACGTCTTCACTTCCGGTATTTTAGTAATGCTTTTAAGTTATCGTAATACTGTGTTAGTGATAGAAATGCATTGTACTAAAGTTGCACTTTTAGGGGAATGCTTAACGTTTACTGCCGTTTCCCAAAATGCACGAAAAAAAAAACGAATTTCGTAAAAAAAGGTTCCAAATAAAAGTGATAGGCATTAAGTGGTTAAAAACACTACGTCGAATAACCTAGTGCTCCATATTACGTCTTCAATAAAACCATTCATTCAGATCTAAAAAGTACCTTTTGAAAAAGATTTAATCGCAGCTCGATACAAGATATTTCATTTTTGCCTTTCCTTTCATGCTAATCCTCTAATAGACTAGCTCTCATCTTCACAACTTTCTGTTAATCCCATTTGTCGTCTCAGACGACGTTGGCCATATGATTTACTCGGCGTTGGAGTTCAGTAATTGATTCATTTGGAGAGCCACCGTTGGGTGGTAACTCCTCTCATGTCATTTTCAATTGCTGTTTACTATTTAATTGCTGCAGGAACAATTGCATCTGCAATTGTAAATTTCAATAAAGCAATAAAAATAAAAAAAATGATAGTATACAAAGTTTAGAGAAAAATCGACCCATTTTCGAGAAAATCGTGAAAAACTGAAAAAAGAAACATTTCAGTGAGTCGTACTTCAGCTTGACAGTTTTTCTCGAAACCTTTTCGGATGGTAAGATGCGGGTGGTAATCCGAATATAAAGTTTGAGTTTTCCTGCAATTTTTCATTTTTGAGATATATATACAATTTTTTGTTTTTTCTTATTTGGGACTTCAGAGCATTATTTTGATGAAAACTCAATTTGAAAAATTTGATACGTTTGCAGTACTTTCTCTTGCCAGAAGTAAGACAAAGTAAAAAGAAATGGCCGCATTTAATACACAACCTCTTGGTTGTAGGTATTTGTTTTTTTCTTCGTTAACATTTATTGTTTATTGTTGGCTGTAACTTATTGTAAGTGACAATCTACATCTAAAGAGTACAAAAAAATCTGAATGCCTAGCCTACAAGTAAAGCAGGTCTTGTTAAGAGTGTTTGTTTGACGAGGACATTCCTGTCACTGGCAGATTCCTACTGCCTATCTCTCTCCCAATCTATCACAGTTTTCTCTCTCTTCCTTTATCTCTTTTCCCTGTTTGCACACAATTTCGTAATAATTTATTTTTTTTTTTTTCTTGTCACTTCTTTATTTTCCTTGTTTATGATAAAATCAAGAATGATGAACCTCTTTTTTATACTTTGAATATGTGGATAACAGCTGGGAATTTATTCATCGTTGCATGCTTATTTTTGTTGTTCCTAACCACTTTCAGATGCTCTGTCAATTAGTCAAGTTGAAGTCAACTCTTTACACGAAATTGGATAGCCTTACATTGACAATGGATGAGAATCCGAAACCGGTATGGGAAAACAAAATAATTCATGTTGCTGAGACCAAAAAAAAAATCCTAGATTTGTTTACTATCGATAAATGCTTAAATAGCTAAATTTTTCGTAATTGCTTTCACATATTCTGAGGTCCCCTAACTAGGACAATTTAGCCATAAATACCTATCACTTTGTTTTAAAAAAAATTGATGAAGAAACGTTAAACTTTCCACCTCAAGTACCATTTCAGCACAATTTATGGGTTTACTGCTTCTACAATATCAAGGGATATAATATATTATTAAGAAATTTGGTCAACCAATTTAGAATTGCGATATTTGAGATTTTTTGGAATTTGCCCCAAACCGGGGATTAGATTTTCTTTAAACTTGGAATGTTAACTGCCCAGATAAAAAACGTATTCACTTTTTAAAAATATTTTTCCGTATTTTTGGCGGTATTCTGAGAAACTGTTGGTTAGATTTAAATTTAAACTGCTGAAATAAGTTGGTTGAGACAGAGAGGTGCTACCGCGCGAGTCACAAAACACGTTTTTTATGGTAAGCTCAATTTAAAGGTTTGTTTAAAACGAAGCCGTTTTTTAAAAGAAAATTTTTGTCATTAAATTATATTAACTGCAATAAGAGAAAATCATGTGAGTCTCAAAATCGTGTCAAATTTTCGATATCGAGTTTTCACCGGAAATATCCGTTTTGAGGTCCCCTGAATCCAAAAAAAGTGGTTTTCAGCAAATGGTCTGTGTGTGTGTGTGTGTCTGTGTAACAGCATAGCTCAAAAACGAAAAACCGTAGAAAGTTGAAACTTGATATTCCGTTGGGTATCACCATGGATCTGACTGTACCTTATTTTCAAAATTCCTCAACCGGAAGTACCACATTACTAATTTTTTTTTTTGTTTACTTTTTTACGTTTTTCTCAAAAATTGCTCGACGATTTTCTTCAAACTTGTTATATCAACTACAATACAACGAACTAACTTTTATTTGAAATATTTCTCTGGGGAAAATTCCATTTAAGGGCAATTTTGGGGGAGAGGTGGGGTTAGGTTTTCATCTAAAGTGCTATTTCAGTTTGTTAGACAGTTCTGTCATCTAAATAATATTAATTAGAATTGGATATGTTGTTGAAATTCCGAATTTGAAAAAATCGAAGAACCGGAAGTGGGTTTACTTTACCACCTTAATAAATGATTTTTTTTCACTTTTTCGCAATTTTCCCAAAAATGGCTTCGCCGATTTTCTTGAAACTTCTTATCTAAACTAAACATACAATAATCTACAACTTTTATTTAAAACATTTCTCTGGGAAAATTCATTTAAGGGCACTTTTAGGGGAGGGGTGGGATGGTAGCTTCCTCTAAAGTGGTACCATAGTCGATTATACAATTCTATCATCCAAAGAAAATTAATTAGAAATACATAGATGGCCAAAATTCCGATTTTCAAAAAAATTAGTAAGCCAGAAGTGCGCTTTTACTGAACAGTTTTTTCAGTTTTCGACGAATTTCATTAAATTTGGTATACAAACAATAAAATTTGTCAATTATAATTTTGAGAACTGGAGTAAGAGAAAGTTGTGTGAGTGTTTCACACAAATTTTTTTTTTTTTTAATCAATCAACTGCAATCCCTTAATTTCTTAATATCTAGTATAGTACTGTATTATCTTTTCTTTTGTCCAATATTAATTGAATGACTAAAATACAGTAAGCCCATTATTATGATGAAGTCAGAGTGTAATTGTTATAGAACAGACAATAATTTTCCAGTTTTCTCCATATCTCTCACCATAAAAATGTATTATTATATCTTTCTGTTTAGATTCAAACATAATAAAGGTATTGATAAGAAATTCATTTCATATATATATATATATTTATATACTATATCTTCATGGTTAAATTGTGCTCTGCTATATATAATCTCTGTAGAATTACCGAGATTAAGTTAGCAGAGATCTGCTAGTTCATAGCGGAAGAAGATCATAGCGGAAGAAGATCTATATAGAAGAAAATAGGAAAAGAAGGGAATTTAGTAAATGAAAAGATTTATCCTAACATTTGCTTTTGAAAGTATTAAAGGCTACCATACATATACATACACACACAAACATATATATATATATATATCTAAAGAAGCTTCTTTACAGGCTATCTTATCTCCTTAAGGCGTTCTTATTAAACTGTTGAAGAAATAAGGTCACAGTTCTAATTTAGGTGGATTTCCTTCCAAAACTATATCCTTTTAATGGAGGACCATTATAGATCTCAAAAGGTATTTTTTTTTTATATACATATATATGTGTATATATTTATTTATTATAATTAAATAAAATTTATATTTAAATTTATTTGTTGAAATGTAATTTTATTTGATCAATATTTTTATTTTAATCCATTTCAATGATAAATATTAAAATCCTTTAAAATTACTCTTAATTTTATTATTACTGCCTGAAGAGTTTTGTGTTACTGTCTAAAGACAGTAATTACGATCTTGTTGATTTGTCGAAATTGAATAAAACCGGAAGTATATCTTGTTTTAAGAACATTTTATTACGAAAAACTGTGTCCTATTATTATTCAAGTAGGGGAGGGCTGAACCCTACGCTACCCAAAGCCTCCATGGACCCAATATAGCTGCCCCAAAAAAGTAACAACTACGCGTTTGGAACAAAAGTTCTTGCTCTTTTTCTAAATATATATATGTGTGTGTAAATTATCTCTGTATAATTACAGAGATTAAGTTAGGTGATTTGGTAGTTCATAGAAGAAGAAGATCTATGTGTGTCTGTGTTTCAGTGATTTGCTTGTGTGAAACTATGAATAATGTACATAATATCATGAAAGTAATAATATATATCTAAATAATGTATACAAGTAGTGTATAATAGGCGGTTCTGGGACCGGAAGATATTCCCTCACCCACCCCCTCACCAACTTCCACTCGCCTCTCTCCATGTGTACTATACTGGGACCGGAAGTACCTCCCCCACTCATTGACCACAGACCGATAGTACCTTCTCCCAGTCTTTGACCACAGTCCGGATGTTTCCTACCTCCACTCCTGTTTACTTGTCCAGTTGGATGAACACTTTCACTCACCCCCTCTCCTTGTCACTCTATTTACTCTCTTCTATTTACTATCCCCCTCTCCAGTGGACGACAAGGTGTTAAAATTTTTTTTTTACCTTACAGAAGCAAATTCGAACTGCAATTTTCTTTTTCAAGGTCCGGTCTGTGGTCAAGGGGGGAGGTACTTCCGACATGGAGAGGGGGTGGGTAAGGGAGGAACTTTCGGTTCCAGAACTGTCTATTATATACTCTACATTTCGATATAACCAAGCGATTCAATTTTAAAATTTCGATTAAAAATCCATCAACCGGAAAGGCGGATTTAATGCGTATAATGGAGTTGATGAGGAGAGAAATTGGGATTGATTAATTAGACGAGATCTGAAGACACTGTTATAATATAACTATAAGTTTACACAATCTGCACTGGACTTGTAATGATTTTATAGAATAAAGGGTTAGAGTAGAGTTATGACACGATGTGACGTATATGGTTGAATCTGATAGATAGATGTCTAGATCTCTCACTGGCTTATATACAGGTTCTCCCCACTCTAGCCTGCTTAAGTGAGAGAGTACCATAGAGAGTCTGTTTTCTCTCGGTCGGGCTTGTGTTCTCTCTCTTGCTGTTACAAAAATATTAAGGTCTATTAAATATATTGTAGAATTGCATGTTTAAATAAACAGGTCGGGTCGATGGCAAAATAATGTTTCTTAAATAGGAGATTAGATACATGGGGTAATAGAGAGAGTATTTAAAGTCCTTAATTAACGAAGGTCTACGGTTTAACAGGAAATATTACTCTTGATCTTGAGTTGATTACTATACTTATAAATATTGTAAATTTTGAATAAATTTTTTTTTGTTTTAATTAAAGAAATTTTGTAGTTTCAATATTTTTTTAGAATTATTGCAATTATTTTATTAAAATTCTATAACAAGTCACATGCCTCGTTAAATAAAAGTGGTTTGTCTTCACAGTCAATGATGGTTGTAAAGGAAGTGTGAGTACGTTCATAGTTAGAAGGTAGATTCTCTGGAGAGATGTAAAATATGTAGAATGGTATCGTGAAGAGAGAGAGAGAGAGAGAGTGAAAGGAGCGACTGGAGTTCTGGAATTAAGTGCCACAACCATGAATACAGAGAGACATGGGGACATCTACAGTGCGACCAGGCATGGTAGAGAGCCCTCTTCTAATGCCCAAGGGCTGTCGTCCCCCATTAAACACACTCGCACACACGCGCACACACACAAATGCTGGCCACCCCTCTGGCATGCTCATTATGGTGAGGGGGTGCCGTGTTGAGTCAAGGGAATGGTAAGTGTAACTTTCCTAATGAACAGCTCCGTGTCCCAGTTCATATACCAGTCAGATGGAACGTTCTATTACACTCTTCATTTTTTTTTGTTGTTTATGTTTGATTAAGCCCTTTACATTATTACATTAAAATAACTATGATTACATTATACACTCGGTGAATATCTCAGTTTCAAAACATAAATCTGATTATTTGCTACTAAAAACAGCACTATTGTTTTGTTTTTAATTGTTTTAACAATATTAGTACATTGTTTTATATTAGTTAATAATATTCAGGAAACAGGAAGTGTGTCAGGTGGAAAAAATGGAAATATCTGAAACAGCAACTCGTCTGTTAGATTGGAATATAAGATAGAAGAAATAAAGCAAGGTTGTAAAGGGTGCTATGTAGGTTTCATCAGATAACTTCACTTCTTGAGAGTATGGCTGAGTAAAACTAAAAAATGAGGAACTTTGTTTAATAGTAAAAAATCTGGTGTGAAACACTCACACAAGTATAATTGACAAATGTTATAGTTGGTGTACCAAATTTAACGAAATTCGTCGAAAACTGAAAAAACTGTTCAGTAAAAGCGCACTTCCGCTTACTAGTTTTCTTAAAACTTGGAATTTTGGCCATCTATTTATTTCTATTAATTTTGGTTTGGATGATAGAATTGTATAATCAATATGTATACCACGTTAGAGGAGTGTAACCCCACTTAGAGGAAGTTTTAAAAAAGATGTTAGATCTTTGCATTTTATTTATATATAAGTTTCAAGACAAATCGTCCCGAGCCTTTTGAGAAAATCGCGAAAAAGTAAAAAAATCATTTAGTAAGTGTTAAAACAAACGCACTTCAGGTTATCCGATTTTTTCAAACTCGCAATTTCAACAACATATTTAATTTTAATTAACATTATTTAGATGACAGAATTGTCTAATAAACTGAAATAGCAATTAAGATGAAAACGTAACCCCACCCCTCCCCCAGAAGTGCCCTTAAATGAATTTTCCCGGAGGAATGTTTTAAATAAAAGTTGTAGCTCGTTGCATACAATAGCTCTTTGTATGTGTAGTTGATATACCTAGTTTAAACAAAATCGTCGGAGCCACTTTTGAGAAAATCGCAAAAATGTAAACAACTAGTAAAGTGGTACTTCCGGTTGAGGAATTTTGACACATAACGCACCGTCAGATCCCTAAACGTAATATCAAGTTTCAAGTTTCTGCGGTTTTTCGTTTTTGAGCTATGCTGTTAACATACACACTCACACACACACACACACACAAAGATCATTTGCTAAAAACCACTTTTTTGGACTCAGGGGACCTCAAAACGGATATTTCCGGTGAAAACTCGATATCGAAAATTTGACACTATTACAATACTTCCTCTTACTAGGAGTTAGAGAAAGTAAAAAGTTTGATTAGGATTGTGTGTAATACTTTGTATAATAAGTAACTGCAGCTGCTACTAACTGTCGTCGGAAAATAATACTAATTATATGTAGGATGGTAATAAAAATTTTCCTCGCCGTGGGGCGCGAGTTTGTACTTTAATCAAAATTTGGGAGGAGTTCCAATAGTTTGCACATCCCTACTCTAATGGAATATCAAAATTCTGACCTGTATACATACGATTTATCGTTTATAAAATAAATTATTCTTACCATTGAATTACATACAAAATCCCACAAATACAGAGCAATGGCAAAAAAATCTGGAGTGAAATGCTCTTACGACTTACTCTTACTGCGAAATGGTAAACTTTCTTCACACTTACAGTTCTTATTAGTGTTTAAAACCGTCAGCATTTTTATGGAGAAAATCACATTAAACGGAAAACCGTATTCACTAAAGCGCACTTCCGGTCATCCGATTTTCTTCAAACTCGGGATTTTAAAACCATATTTAATTCTAATTAGTTTAAATGTAGATAATAGAATTCTGAAAAAACTGAAATAGCACTTTAGAGAAAACCATAACCCCATGCTTCTTCCAAAAGTCCCCTTATATGAATTTCCCGGTGAAATGTTACATATAAAAGTTGTAGCTCTTTGTACGTGCCTAGTTGATATATCAAATTTAAAGAAAATCATTGGAGCTGTTTTTGAGGAAATCACACAAAAACTGAAAAAAAAATTCAGCAAAATGGCACTTCCGGTTGATGGATTTTGCCCAAAATCTTCGTTTCTGATGCGGTATTAGTACCTAAACTGAATACCAAGTTTGAGGTTCCTGCAACTTTTTGTTTTTGAGATATTCTTTTCACACACATGCAACACACACACACACACACACACGCACAGATCATTTTCTAAAAACTACTTTGTTGGATTCAGAGGTTCTCAAAAACTTGTATTTCCGGTGAAAACACAATTTCGAAAATCTGGCACGATCGCAATACTTCCTCTAACAGCAGTTCGAAAAAGTAAAAATACTTTGTAATGAGGTGTTTGTACGGCAATGGCCAGAGGAGTTTTTAAAGAAAAAGAATTCTTTGTTGGTTTACGTTTTTGGTACCAGTGGTGGGTGCCCTTCTTCAGGAGCACCTGTATTTCCGGTGAAAATTCCATTTCGAAAATTTGATATAATCACGATTATTTCTTTTATAGCAAGAAGAGGAAAGTAAAAATCGAGTTTTGCATTGTGAAAATTTAAACAAATCATGCCTGTTTAATTAAAGTCTTAAAAGTTGATTAAATGACTTAGCCATAATAGTTAAATGAGCAATTACGGTCTATAAAATTAGTAATAGATGAACAGCAATTTAAATTAATTTATACGTAAATACATTTTGTTTGAAGGTGAAATATAATATATATATATAGGGTTGTCAAAAAGTTTTTGAAGTAAAATCATTTGTCGTCACATATTCAAAGGCATCAGTTATAGAAGAAGTAATATTGTCACTTTAAATTGAACAAGTGAAAATAACGTCGGCTTATTAAATAAGTTGCAGTAGAGAACCCAAACATTGTTATTGACATGTGTTGTCGTAATACATGTATTATGTATGTACAGTTTGACATCAATTTATACCGTTATACATAGACAAAGCTTATATATCTGTGTTTTATTCAATCTTTTCACATTTTCAGTTTATTTTTATAACACATGGCTTCTTTTTATTTTTTTTTTATTATATCAGCTTCTAAGTTCTATAAAACGGATAATAATAGATATTAATGAAGAAGTTACAGATTTTTAACTCAAAATTCCATTTAGGTACTACCACCATATCTGGCACGAAAGTTTCTGGCCTTAATGCACCTTATGAAAGTGTCAATTTACTATTTATTATTGTCCTCAGTTTGTCACGGTAACACCTCCAATATCTTCTTTAAAATTTCGCATACAATCTACATACTTTTATTTTTGTATTTTGATT
This sequence comes from Triatoma infestans, assembly GCA_011037195.1. Classification (NCBI taxonomy): domain Eukaryota; kingdom Metazoa; phylum Arthropoda; class Insecta; order Hemiptera; family Reduviidae; genus Triatoma; species Triatoma infestans. The sequence continues at coordinate 21,839 of JAAEAF010004061.1, read as the reverse complement.
TTTTAGGAATTTTTAGAAATATTTATAGGAATAATGTTAAAAATTGTGTATAGTTTAAAAAAAAAATTACCACTGATTGATATCATTGATATTACTGTAAATCGATATTAAAGTAAATCAATTTTGGTATTCAAAATATGTGCAGATTGGATATATACTTCGTGGGAGAGCAGATCGATATAATTGAAACAAAAATAAAAGTTTGTTTGTATTATGTTTTTTTTTTTGTTTCACGAGATCTAACAATAAGAATATCTATCTATCTTTATATAAAGGAAACTTGTTTATATTTTAACATTTGGTAGAGCTATGTTGCCTCAATTTACATTACAACTGAATAAATACTCAAAATTTAACGATAAAAATTAATGCTTTCACTTTCTGTTCTGTTTTTGCTGTCGGATATTTATTCCAAAGGTGGCAGCAAGAATAAAGAGAACAATTTCAAATAACAAACTTAAGATTTATCAACGATACGATACAGACGTGGTACTCACTCTCTAGATCCGTCCGGAAAAAGGAAGTTCTAGTGAACTTGGCTAAGAATTGATCATAATCGATTAACCTGATGATTTGCTTAATATGTGGTCACCAAAACCGATTGTGTAACTTATGTAATGTTCCATTAACTGTCGCAATATATTATCACTGAATGTCCAGAATATCAACTATAATATAGACGACTGAATAAGATTCCCGACTTTTTATCTAAAGGATTTCCACCGGAAATACAGGTTTTGAGGTCCCCCAAAGTAAGCAAAGAAAAAGGTTTTCAGCGAATGGCTTAGCATGTGTGCACAAAATGCCACAAAACATGAAAAATCTCAGGAAGCTCAAACTTGGTCTTACGTCTGTATTTCTAACATGAAAGTTTCTTATAAGATCCATCAAAACGGTAGTGCCACTTTTTCTGAACTTTATTTTTGTATTAGTTTCTCGCGATTTTCTTTAAACTTTGTATATCTACGCTGCTGAATTCGGTTTTGTGAGTAGCAATATTCTGAACCATACGAAAAAGTTAATTTAGAATGCAATCGTGGAAAGTATATTGCTATAATGGAGCAGAGACATGGACCCTAACTGAAGCTTACGGGCGCAGGCAACTGAGATGGATTTTTGGAGGAGATCTGCTAGAGTTTCGAAATTAGAAAGGAGAAGGAATAAGAAATAGGGGAAATAATGCATGTAAAGCACAATGTTCTGGAGCGGATAGAGGAGAGAAGGTTGTGCTGGTTTGGACATGTATTTAGGATGGAGATTAAAGGTGTAGCGAGGCAGATGATGGAATGGGAAGTGGACCGCAGGAGAAAGAAAGGGCGGCCCAGGAAAACTTGGTTAGATCTCCTGATGGAATCTCTCAGTAGAAATGGACTTCGTGCAGAGGATGCAGTAGAAAGAGAGAGTTGGAAGGGAAAACGTAAAGACATATTCGGTTGAGGAAAGTCTCAGTATTGAGGAAACTCCTTAAAAAAAAAAAAAACCTACGCTCATATATACGTATCATTTTTATTTGAAACATTTTTCTAAAAAGAAAAACTGATTTTGAATAGTTGTGCGGAATTTATGTCGTTAAATTTTGAAATTTATAACATGCAGCTGGTTTAATGTTTTTGGTGCGCTCTACTGGAGCATAATATAATTACTTCTCTATCTGCCAAGGTAGGTATTTATCACCACCTCTAGATTTGTGTTAGGACAAATATGTCAAATTTGAGTTTAAAAAAAAAAAATTGTTATTTTATATAATACTAATAGCAGATTTAAGAGAAAGTCGTGTGATTAGAGTTCACACCAGATTTTTCTTTTTTAATCAGAAATGATGTCGGGACCCTTCTAGATAGGGGGTCTAATAATACTCTTATTATTAGAATTTAGGTTACTGATGAAGAATTTTAACCAAACTTAAAAATTCATTCTTATTCATTTAGCATTTTAAAGTGTCAAAGGTAAAATTGAATATATATATACATAAATTACTATATAGATTTGTATGTTCGTATATTGTCAAGAAGCGGTAGAACGAGAGAAAAGTAGAACTAAATAGACAGTGGTTATTGGTTGGGGGGGGGTAAGTTTACTCAGTATGTGGGAGGGGGAAATTTACGACTAACCGCACTGGATCTTTGCAAATAAAATTCTCATTCCCCGCTCTCCCCCATGTATTTTCCTGTTGTGCGGATCCCCTTGTTCTTCACTCCCCATTCTATATTCTCCTTTAGTTATCACTTTACTTTCTGTATATACACATACTCAGATCTTTCTTTCTTTTCTGCTTGAATATGCTTTCTCTCTCTCTCACACACACACACACTCTCTCTCTCCAACCTAGCAAGCTTTCCTTCTTCTATGCCTTTTGTTGAGGGGAGATATTACTTTAGGTTATTAAATGTTGAGAAAGCTCCAGAGAATATAACTTGGCACATCTCTCACCTCTAAGACCGAATAGGGAATATTTACTTTTTATTTGTTATTTAAACAATGCTTTGGGTAAAATAAAAAACCACTCGACAAGAATATGTGTGCCTTTACTTAACCCAATCCGGGTTCTTTTTTTTTTTTGTTTTTTTTTTAACCATATATTTGTAGGCTGTGTAAATAATTACGCTGCAGAATGATAATAAAAAAAAATTTCTCCACATGCTAAACAATGTTTTCTGCTTACTTCTATAAGTGAAAGTGAAAAATAGAATATCATATTTAGATGAAGAGTTAGCGCCATTGAAAAACAACAACCTAACAAGTGGCACCAGATTGGAAAGATGTTGATATAGATCGTAACGAGCAACAACCACTTTTTTGTGGATGCGTATGAATATCTCTATTTATAAGACAAATTTCTAAGTCAATATGTAGGATATGAACAGTTTATTTCCAAAAAAAAAAGTAAAACCGCCCGCGGCTTAAATTTGAAATTCCGTTTAGTTCACGCCATGGATTTCGACACGGAGATTTCAAATGCAAAACCTCACAAAGCAGTGCAACTAAACTGAAAGCTGCTGAGTTTCCCGTATGTTCCTTGAAAATGCATTCAAAAATTCTCTTTGAACTTACAAAATTAGTTACCTATATACAAACCTAATTTACCTTTGTTTGAAATATTTTCCAGAGAAAAATACTCAAGTACTTCTAATTTTTTTATACTGATAAAATACAAATACAGTACAAAATACAGTACAACATAAAATACTAATCCCTAAAACCCCATGGCGCAACAGCCCATGAAGGGCCAAGGCTTGCCAGACGACGATTTGTATAGAGGAACGTGTGGTAAGCACGCCGCAGTTCCCACGCCGTTTAGTTCCGGTCTTCGCTTCCTAGGGCGTTACTAACTGTTGCTTCACACTTTTCATCACGATGCTAGGTCAGCACTGACTTTGCCCTTACGGGAATCGAACCTTGAATTCTCGCACGAAAGCCGAGTACGCATGAGGGCTATAAAATACTAATACAGTACATAATAATAAAAAACTAATAAAATCATCTCAAAACTCAAGGGGACCTCAAAACATGTATTTCCGGTGTAAACTCTATTGTTAAAATTTGTCTCGATCGCAATATTTCCTGTTACTTGGAGGAAGAGTAAGTAAAAATGGAAGATAAAAACATGTCAAAAATGGAAAGTCGTAGGAAGCTCAAAGTTGATATTCCGTTTAGGTATTACGAACGTATTAGATATTACGTTTCAGGCAATTACATAAATAATTGGACGTTCGACTTTACTGAATTTTGTTTTTCACTTTTTTTTTTCAATTATCTTGGGAACGGCTCCATCAATTTTTCTTTAAACTTTGTATATTAGCTGCGCTATAAATCCCCATCACTTTTATTGAAGCGTTTTTCTAGGGAAAATTTTGATTTTTTAGGGTGTTCTGAGGGGACAGTAAAGATGCCCGTGTTTCCTCTTAAGTATAATGTATGATTCTACCACCTATATAATATTAATTAGAAGCATTGGTGGAATTCCATTTTTTGAAGAAAATTGGATAACAAAAATTTTATAGAATTTTTTGTTTTGTTACCATTTATTTTTCAAATATCTGTAAAAAAAAACATAAAAACTGGGTGAAACACTTATATGATTTTTTGAATTTTTACTCCTTGATTTTTTTTTGGCCTTATTAATATGGGCGTTGGAGTGTAAACATTGTTGGGTCTTAGAACAATTAAACCGGTACCTGTATTTGACTATTTGTAGACCACAAAACTTAACTAAAACTTGTACTAACAGTTTAGGGATAAGGCCCAATGTCACAAACACCGCCTGAAATCAATTTCTCCGAAATAATGTTTGAATATGTTTAAATGATATGTGCCGGAAAAAAAATGTCATAACGTTAGAGAAAATCGTGTATCTTATACCAAAAAACTAAGAAATTTATAATATAAGGTTTTGTTTCTGATGCATGTGTCCTACTTTAATAAGATCTAAGTGGTAGAACAGTATATTTTATTGCGCATGCACGCACACACACTCAAATTAACATTCACAAAACACTCACACTCTCTCAAATAAATATTAACACCTATAATTTACACCATTCTCAAAAAATAAATTTTGTCTTTAGAGATCTCCTGTGAAAACTCAGTTTTCTTAATTTGATTTCATCTTACTTAAAGAGAAAACAAAAAATTTTAGAGAATTTATTAACATTGAAAATGTTTTATGGGAAGGTGATTTGTTAAAGAGTGTAACTTCCGTCACACGGTTTGGTGGGGGTAGATTGGAGTGGGATGAGCGCACATTATTAAAATTGTAGATTGGAGGTTGGAATGGAACATTTCAATCCTGTATGAGTGCCGAACATTTACAGAAACAGACGAACCAATTACCTTAATATTATTGTCAACAATCATATTATTATGTGTTTGAATTCATTATTGTTAATTAGATCTTTTTTTGTGGTGAGGTTATCTGTTACGCCTATTCCTCTATAAGCGCAGCAAGTTGTGCGGCAGCTCAGTGGAGGATGGGGGGGTTCAGGAAATGATAAGGTAAAGTCAGAAAAAACCCAGAAGAGGAAAAGAAAAAAGAAACGGGGAATACACTAGGAAAAAAAAAGAAAAGAAATATATTAGGGGTTGCAAAAAAAAGGAGAATAAAATAAAAATAAAAAGAAACAACCAAAACCACTTAAGAATAACAAAAAAAAATTAATTTGCCACAAAAAAATAAATTTTTTCTTTAAGAAAAAAAGTTAAGCTGGGCCGGGACTCGAACTTACAATCTGCTGGCCCGTGTAGTACTCACTTTAGCCAGTCAGCTACACCGTCAACTTGTAAGACGCTTCCCTCTTGGTCATCAAATAGTTCACCTAAATACAAGTTTAATGAGGAAATAAGAACACGACTACTTTTACAAGCTTCCCATACAATTTTAATTTTCCCCTTATACAACATACATTATTTACAAGTCTGACGATTATAAAAAAAAATGAAATATACTAAAATAAATTCAACTGAACGTATTAAACAAAAAAACAAAAATCAAATAAAATGAAACTGACTTAATCAAATAAAATTACCCTACTCGGCACAAAAAAAAATTACTAATCTTTTATATACAATGATAGTTATGCTAAGTAATTATACAACAGATTTATTCTCTTTCTCGCTCTCACACAACAACGACAAATCAACCACCAGGCCTGGGTTAGTTTGATGTAACGTATTGAAACAGTTCTTTTTTTTTGTTAGTTACATGGCACCTGTTTTTTTTTTTGTTATTTTTATTCTGGGGTCCCCTTCCGGTGTTTGATTTTTCTTTCTTCTTCTTTCCCACTGATCCGGCCAAGCCGCCTGCTGCCTCGCAGCTCTGAATTTCGTTTGAGGGGAAAAAAGCACTATCCACCTCAAGCTTCAACGATCACCTGACCTGAGACGCACGCTTTCTCCTATCCCTTCCTCTTCTCACCCCGTCCTGTCCTCCTCTTCGTGGTTCAGCTCATGCGCAGTCAGCCAGCGCCGTCCACCTTGCTCTCCAGTCAAGACTCCAACACGCCTAATTATAAATTCTAAACTAATTCCCTACCAACTAACCTAAACCTAACTTAACAATAGCTTATTCTAATTCTAACTTAACTAATATCTACTAAACTAATTCTTACAACTAATTCTTAATTAAACTAATACTAACAAATAATTCTTAATTAAACTAATTCCAACTTAACTAATAGTTGCGAGTCTATTTTGAGGACCAAGAGGGACCCCCTACAACAAAATTTTGCGTAGCAATTCTCCCCTTTCCCTCAGAAAAAGGCCAGAGTCGTGAGGATCTGGAGTTGGAAGGAGTTAAGGATTTGGTTTCAGGTCCTTCGTGTGCCATGTACCCAGAGATACCCCCTTAAAATCCTCTAGCAAGTAAGTATCCCTTCCTAATTTTTCTCTTACTCTACACTTCACGTATCTAGGTGCCAGTTTGTGTGCAAAATAATTGGCCGCATCAGACTGCTGGAAGTTCCGTTTCCACACCGTATCCCCCGGAGAAAACTTTTGGGTGCGCCTGCGTAGATTATAAGTTTGTTTAGCCCGCTCATACGCCAGGGCTAATCGGCTGGTTATGTCCTCATATAACCTCGTCAGTTCCCCCATTTTTGCGGCATAATCCTGTCGGTTAGCAATCTCTGGGACTTCTTCGCTATCAACCAAGTCCGAGTGCTGACTTCCAGATCTTGCTAACTCCCGCCCGAAGTTCAGGTACGCTGGTGTGTAACCTGTCACCTCATGTACCGCAGTCTTTACTGCAAAGGCAACCTTGGATAACTGCTTATCCCAGGTCCTTTGATTGTCTCCTACATACGCGGATAACATTGTCTTAATTACCCGATTGGGACGCTCTGCGGGGTTGGCTTGGGGGTGATAGTATGGGGTGTACCAGAGTTTCACTTGGTACTCTTCAGCTTTCCTTTTAAATTCCTTACTCTTAAACTGGGGACCATTATCACATATTATGATTTGGGGTGCCCCAAACATCAAAATTACTTCCTCTTCCAGAACCCGGGTAACTGCTCCCGCAGTTGCTGTTTTTAGCGGCTTCATAACCACGTATTTGGTGAAATAGTCCGCGAACGTCACTATATAGCGATTCCGCTGGCTGGTCATAGGCAGAGGTCCCATTATGTCAGTGGACACGACCTGCCATGGTCTTGAAACTTCGCGATGCCCACTCATCAGTCCGGCCGGCTGCTGCTGTGACGGTTTTATAGCCAAGCAGACCGGACAGCGCCGCACGTATTTGGCCACGTCCGAAGCCATTCCAGGCCAATAGTAATGCTCCTGGACTCTTCGCAATGTCTTGTACGTACCAAAGTGGCCGGACAAAGGGCTGTCATGGAATTCTTTTAGTACATTCTCCCTTTGGCTTTTTGGTACTACACTTTTCCATTGCTCCTCTGAAGCTTGTAGACCCCTGTGACCTTTTACCTGCTTCCAGAGCCTCTTCCCTTCAATTCTCCAATTCGGGAATTTATGCGGCTCCTTCTCCACCCTTTCCAGCATTTTTATATACCAGGGCTCAAGCTGGCCATAAGACAATTCTATCGCCGCCAAGTCTTCCTCATGAGCTCGCGATAGAGCGTCAGCCGCTGCATTCTGGCTCCCTGGCCTATGTATGATGTCGAAGTCATATTCCTGCAGGCCTAGAGCCCATCTAGCTAAGCGTCCCTGCGGGTCTTTTAAATTATGGAGCCATTTTAGTGCTTGGTGGTCTGTCACAACCGTGAAGCGAGTACCTTCTAGATATGGCCGGAATTTTTGAACCGCCCACAGCACCGCAAGGCATTCTTGTTCGGTGGTAGAATACTTCCGTTCGGCCGAGTTGAGGGCCCTGCTGGCATAGGCCACCGGTTTTTCCCCTTCTTCGTGGGTTTGGTACAGGATAGCTCCTAACCCTGTTTTCGAAGCATCCGTCTGCAGAAAGAATGGCTTGGAATAATCTGGACAGCTTAGAACAGGAGCAGATATAAGCTTCTCCTTCAGACTGGTCATCGCTTCTTCCTGTTCCTTCGCCCATATCCACGGCTGCTTTTTCTTAGTGAGAGCAGAAAGAGGAGCGATAAGAGTGGAGAAGTGAGGCACAAACCTACGGTACCATGAGGCCAGCCCTATAAATTGCCTCACTTGCTTGACCGTAGTAGGGGTAGGGAACCTCATAATGGCCTCTATTTTCTCTGGGTCGACCTGGAGACCTCGCCTATTAACCACATATCCCAGATATTGCAGTTCAGGGCGACAAAACTTGGACTTTTCCCAATTCAGCGTTAAGTTCGCCTCTGACAATCGCTCCAGAACCGAGTTCAGCACCTGGATGTGGGTCTGGAAGTCTGAAGAGACCACAATGACGTCGTCTAAATAGACAAAGACGTGCGGTTCTAAATCCGCTCCAAGAATTTCGTCAACCAGGCGCTGCCAGGTCGCTGGAGAATTGTGGAGGCCGAATGGCATACGCCGAAACTGGAAAAGTCCTCGGTTTGGGACCGTGAACGCAGTCTTTTCCCTCGAATCCTCCGCGACTGCAACTTGCCAGTAGGCACTCTTTATATCAATCGTGGACAGGAACCTGGCATCTCTAAGCCGATCAAGTATATTAGTTACGTAGGGGAGTGGATACGCGTCCCTTTTTGTTACCTGGTTAAGTTTCCGGTAGTCTACGCAGAAACGTATCGACCCGGTTTCTTAACCAAGACCACAGGTGACGACCAGGCGCTCTTTGACGGCTCCACTATCCCTTGCGCAAGCATATCGTCCAGCTCCCTGTCCATTATGGCCTGGGTATGCGGAGAGATGGGATAGTATCGTTGTTTTATGGGGCGACTGTCTCCAGTGTCAATAATGTGCTCCACCTTGCTTGTAGTCCCTAATGTGGTGGGTTGTCGCGCACGCCATTTCCCAATTAATTGGTCCAGTTGCTCCTGTTCCTTGGCTGTTAGGTTTTCTTCGCAAAGCAAGGCTGCCAAGGAATGGTAGCTTGTGTCATCTTCCTCTGAAAACTTCCACTTTCCCTGGGCTATATCAGGCAATAAACTCATTTTATCCCAAAAATCTACCCCCAGGATCAGAGGACTTGTCAACCGGTCAACAACCAGGAATCGGATTATTCTGATCTTGCCTTCCAGTTCTACTGGTAGTTCGACCATTCCTTCCACAGAGATTCTGGACCCGTCTGCTGTGGCTACGGCCGTGCTGCTTGGGCAGAGGGCCTTCCATTTAGGCAGAGATATTCTTTCCAAGCACCCCTTGCTGATAAATGATCGGGAGGCACCCGAATCTAAAAGACCCTTCATTGGGCTACCAAATATTCTTACCTTGATATGGGGACGTCGGTCAACCTTAGTGTCCCGGGACTCTTGCAAGTATTCTTGCTTCCCCTCCATAAAATAACCTACCGAACGCAGCCAGTTTTGCCAATCCTCTAGCGATGAGAACTTAGGGGATGTTCGGCGCCTTCGTTCTCCTAGGCCCGACCCCCGCCTTCGTTTCCCTTTGTGGATGGGGTGCAACGAGTGCAATCCGCTTTCCTCACTCTTCTCTTCCCACATCCCTCGCAGAAGACCGATTTAGCCGCCTGACACGAGCGGAACCCATGGCCTCTTCTGCTGCAGTTCCAGCAGATCATGCCTTTCGGTCTTTCTAGTTTAGGTGGCGTTTCTTCCTTGGTCCCCGTAGAACTGACTTCCGCGGTTGACAAAGAGACGCTTGTCTTACCTCTACGGTGGCTCAGCTCTGGCTCCAATAATCCCCTAACAGGAGGCTCTCTATACCGCTCTGCTCTCTGGGTCCAGGATTCGAGGCGGCTCAGAAATGCCTCCAATTCCTCTAGGGTAGAGTAGGTGGCCTGGGCCAAGAAAGGTAGGTGCTCCCTCTTCACATTGCGTTCGACCATCCTAAGTTTCTGTGCCTCCGGAAGCGGTTCGCTCAAACGACTGAAGAGTCCCTTCCTTTTTTGCAATAAAAATATGTGGAGGCTCGTCCGGACCCTGGGTCCTTCGCCTAATCTCCTGAAGGAGACGGTCATCATAGTCCGGATCTTGGAATGCTTTTTTGAGTTGCCTCACCAAATCATCCCAAGACCGGAACATATTCCTATTGGCCCTGTACCATATTTTCGCGGTACCAGACAGCAAATCGGAGGCTCCCCGAAAGAGGTTCTCTTTCCCCAAACCTCTGGCATACATTCTTTCCTCAACGTCATCCAGAAAATTGCCCAAAGAATGCTCTGAGCCTTCCCCAGAAAAGGTGAGACCCCACTTATATAATTTGGGATCCCTTGGGGGCTGATAATGGGCTGGGTTGGTCTGACAGCTTCTCTCCGGCATGGGAGGCCATTTAAGAGACATATCCTCCAGCAGCTCACCGAGAGGTCTACTCTCCGTAATTTGTACCGGAGACCGTGGGGGAGGAGTTGCAAGTTTCTGCTTGACCATAGGATCTGCAGTTTCTGCTTGAGATGCTTCAGTCCTCCTAATGCCAATGCCCTTACCAGTGGATGTCCCGGGAGCAGCGTCCTGCAGCTCATCCCATAAATCTTTAACGTTGGTAACCAATTGTTTAAATTCTCTAATCTCTCCGTGGGCCTCCGAAAGTCGGTTAACTCTAGCATATAAATGCCACAACCGCGCATCCAACTTTTTGAAGTCTGTGACCTCTGAGTCTTCATCCAAATCAGATACAGCCTGCCTCAGGAATTCAAATTTATGGCGGCAGATTTCGAGTTCCTCATTCACCTTTAAGGAGCTTACGATTTCGGGCTTAACCGCGGTATTTTTTGCTAACGCCCCCTGCAACCTCTTTCGAAGTTCTGCGCAGTTACCCTCAAAGTCAAGACCCCGGATCCGGAGTTCATACTGAACCTCTTCCTTTAGCAGACGATATATATCCATTTTTAGCCACAAACTAATACCGTAGAGTATAGGGTTCAAAGAAGCTCTATGCATGTGATGTACTCCCCCTAAGTAGTAAGAAATATATTTATTCTTTTATTTATTCAATATATTCCCAAGTATTTAGGTTTTTATTTTTTTAAATTTTTTCCTCTTTCCTTCCGGCAATTTATTTCCGTATTTATTACGTTAATTTTCTTTCTTTATTTATTTATTTTTGTTTCATATCATATACATATAGATAATAGAACCAACAAACAAACAATAATTTTTTTTTTTTTTTTTTTTTTAAATGACCAACAAGTTGTAGTAATATTTGAGTGATTATGGGCGATAGTTTTTATACCTTCTCAGGCCCCACGTTGGGCGCCAAATGTTACGCCTATTCCTCTATAAGCGCAGCAAGTTGTGCGGCAGCTCAGTGGAGGATGGGGGGGTTCAGGAAATGATAAGGTAAAGTCAGAAAAAAACCCAGAAGAGGAAAAGAAAAAAGAAACGGGGAATACACTAGGAAAAAAAAAGAAAAGAAATATATTAGGGGTTGCAAAAAAAAGGAGAATAAAATAAAAATAAAAAGAAACAACCAAAACCACTTAAGAATAACAAAAAAAATTAATTTGCCACAAAAAAATAAATTTTTTCTTTAAGAAAAAATGTAAAGCTGGGCCGGGACTCGAACTTACAATCTGCTGGCCCGTGTAGTACTCACTCTAGCCAGTCAGCTACACCGTCAACTTGTATGGCGCTTCCCTCTTGGTCATCAAATAGTTCACCTAAATACAAGTTTAATGGGGAAATAAGAACACGACTACTTTTACAAGCTTCCCATACAATTTTAATTTTCCCCTTATACAACATACATTATTTACAAGTCTGACGATTATAAAAAAAAACGAAATATACTAAAATAAATTCATCTGTACGTATTAAACAAAAAAACAAAAATCAAATAAAATGAAACTGACTTAATCAAATAAAATTACCCTACTCGGCACAAAAAAAAAATTACTAATCTTTTATATACAATGATAGTTATGCTAAGTAATTATACAACAGATTTATTCTCTTTCTCTCTCTCACACAACAACGACAAATCAACCACCAGGCCTGGGTTAGTTTGATGTAACGTATTTAAACAGTTCTTTTTTTTTGTTAGTACATGGCACCTGTTTTATTGTGGGCTATTTTTGTTCTGGTGTCCCCTTCCGATGTTTGATTTCTCTCTTTCTGTTTCTTTCTCCTTAATCCGGCCAAGCCGCTTGCTGCCTCGCAGCTCTGATGTTAGTGTCAGAGAAAGAAAAAAAAAACACTGTCCACCTCAAGCTTCAGTGGTCACCTCCCATGAGACGCACGCTTTCTCCTATCCCTTCCTCTTCTCACCCCGTCCAGTCCTCCTCTTCGTGGTTCAGCTGGGGCGCATGCGCAGTCAGCTAGCGCCGTCCACCTTGCCCTGCAGTCAAGACTCCAACACGCCTAATTATAAATTCTAAACTAATTCCCTACCAACTAACCTAAACCTAACTTAACAATAGCTTATTCTAATTCTAACTTAACTAATATCTACTAAACTAATTCTTACAACTAATTCTTAATTAAACTAATACTAACAAATAATTCTTAATTAAACTAATTCCAACTTAACTAATAGTTGCGAGTCTATTTTGAGGACCAAGAGGGACCCCCTACAACAAAATTTTGCGTAGCATATCTTTTTATCGGTATGTAACCAATTTCGAATTTAAACTGTTATTATAATTCTGTTGATTACTATCGATTGAGTGATATTGTTGTATTAAGGGGTGTTGAAGTTTATCTTGTGCAAATGGATTCCAATAAAAATAATAATAGACTGTTAATCAACCATCGACGTCAAGAGCTAAAAAAAAAAACAGGGCGGAACGAGCTCATTCATTCACGTTATTGACAATTTACATATGAAGGTACCGGTTTTTCTTTTACATTAATTTATTTTCTGATAATTACTTGTTGTTTTAAATAAATCATTGTAAAGATTAATTTGGTATATTAGTTATTCCAAGATTCACACACGCACAAAACGAAAAATATGATCAATGCTGGAGATTTTCATAAAAATTAGTTTTTAATTTTTTTTTAATATCCATAGTCTCAGCCTGGAAAATTCCAGATATTTTATGATAATTCCCTTTAAGAGTTGTGGAATTTTAAAAAGAAACAGGAAAAAAAAAAACGATGAATACTGAATATGTGAATTGATAGGTTTGAAAATGATTATAATATTGTAATGAGATGATGTTTGCTGTAGGACAGTGCACTCTCAGTAGGGAGCGTCAACCTCGGGTCGGGAAAGTAACGCCACCCTTTGGATACTAGAACAGCACCCACTGCGGATGGCGTCACATCCAGCCACCATTGTTTGGCTCAACACCAAAAATAAAAATGAGTCAATTCCATATCTAACGGTCTCCTGGTTTTGACAAACATTCAATTGTTCTTGGGTAATTTATTTCTGATATTGTGCATTATAATTCTTCTGTTTAATCTTGCATTTGCATCCATAATTTTGGGAATGTAATGCACCATATCAAATTTTTGAAATCTGTGTTTTCACAGGATAATACATACATGTTTTACAACATGGTTTTATATACATTTATTGAGATTAAAACAGGTTTTTTATCAACTGGTCCGGATGAGTTCATTTACATTGTTTGTGCGTACATTGGATGGAAATGGGGTATCAAGAAAAAATGTTGAAGGGCACTGGGTTGTCCGGATGCCGGTCATGATAGATCTCCGGATGCCAATGACCAAAGATGAGTTCATTCAATTAGACTGCACTCACGAACTACTGATTTAAGAACGGTTAATTATAATTGGTAAAATATTACTGAAACGAATTTATTAAGGGTTAGAGACTTACAGTTCAAAGATGAACACCTTAAATTACTGTTAGTAACCTTATTAATGATTCTTGCTTGTCCATCTTAGAGGTGAGCGGTCCGTTTCCTTTCTCCTGGGGTACCAATTAATTTATATCTGTAATTTCGAATTGGAATTTTATATGAAAGTTACCACTTACAACAGACATGGATATATTCATACCTGTGACCTAAATACAGTTTACTTTCTGTTGGAACGATCTCTGCTTAAATAAGAGAAAATAAAATTTATTGCCAGAGGAAACTTTTTAATACCAAATTAAACGAAGTTAAACAATATTCTATTACAGTTATTCGCTAAATAATTAAATAAAAAAATACATATAAGAAGAAGGAAGGTAAATGAGGAAAACAGATCTTTAATTACAACGAATATGGTAGAAAAGTGAAACTGCCCAGTGCTCAAACTTGATATTTCTTGACAGGTATTTTATTAAAAGACATCATAATATCGGAGAAGTTAGAAGTTTCCTGGTAGCCATTGTTTTGATGTATCATCGTTCCCCATCTTTGTATCTGGACCGTTCATGCTTTTATCTCAAATTTGATAAGGAAATCTATTCATCTGCTGAAGTAAATTTTGTAAGTGATTTATATTTTAGCAACAGTTGTTTAAAGACCATGAATTTCCATTAATTCATTCATTTCTTTAATTAATTGTCTGCAAAGGGAAATTTAAATCTAATATTAAACAAAAGAAATAAAGTATTTTATTGTTCTCTTATTTTGCTTTGTTGCTAATAAATTAAATAGCACAAAATCTATACTTTTACTTCATTCTAAAGAAGCTTTTAATTAAATTAACAGCGTTTACAGCTATTAACTTTGATAATATAAAACGTTAACTTTTGTACACATGAGTGTCTAGTTCGTTTGTAATTATTCAAAATAGTGCAGGCAAAAAAGTGTGGTCAGGGAGCCACAAAATTTGTTCTGCTTTTTATTATTCAACATCACTATTCATTATTCATTACTATAGCATTATTCAACATCGCTAGGTAAGGAAAGGTAAGCCGAAAATCCATCTTTCATATTACCGGAACGATATAAGGTCATGATATCATTGGAAGATCATTGACTGCAGCATTCTTTCATAAAAAATTAAAAAAAAGAAGTGGTTTAGAGCTACGCCAATGCTTATAAGATAATTTATTTCAACACCTAGTCTTTTAGTAAACTCAGACAGGTAAGATGAGCAAACCTTTAAAAATCAAATTTTTGAAATATATAAACACGTATGTATATCGAATGATCTGCATTTTAAAGTACATAATGGTTAGCGATTTGGTGGTGATGTTTAAATTAAAAGGACAATAATGATACTTTGAATCACAAATTATATTGTAATGAGTTACTTTGTAGAGAGAAAAGAATGTAAAAAGTGAATTATAGATTGACGCGTTACCGTAGAGTATGGTGGGTGTTGGCGAATGGTGTTTTTTTGATTTTGTGCTTATTGTGTTAAGACATGGGAACTAGACAATTTAAAAATTGAAAATCATCATCACTTCTAGAAGATTTCTTTAATGCTAAATAGAAGACCGATTTTTTACTGTTCCAATAAACTTATTAAAGCTTCGATATTTTTTTTTTTGTATAAACTTTGTTGCGCATAAGTTGAGAATTTCTTACTGGTAAATGGGTCAGATGTGCATTATGGCGTCGTTTCGGTAGAGCACTATTGTGGTGAGAAACCACAACATATTTATTTCCATTACATATAACTCCAAGAGATTTTGTTCAACGATCCTCATCAATTATCTGTTTCAGATATTGCGCAATTCTAAGGCCCTCGCTAAGCTCAATGACAACGCTTTCGCTTTCGATTCACTAAGTAGACTGATGCTACAAACGAGTTTGACACAGGGAAGGTACGGCTTAAAAAGCTAAGATCCAGAAGTGAATCGTAACGTCTTTGTAGTAGTAACGATTTTACAATCTTTCCATCCATTTTATATTTTTATTTTATTACAATCTTTCTCGAATATTATTTTATATCGTGCGCTAGAAATAGTAAAAATGAAATCGATTATTGGTGCCTGTGCAAGAAAGGTAAGAACTGAGCAGATACTGCCATAATATACCACCCTCACACCCCTATCTGTCACCCCAGTAACACAAACTTACTCCTTTCTAACAGCAGCTCTTGAAAATCTATGTAAATAAATGTAAATGCTCTTGTAATATTATTCTGACTTATTTTATGACAGCGTCACTCTGTATTTATCAAGTAAATAATTTTTTTTTTAATCTGATATGAAATGTTCACACTACTTTCTCTTCATACAATTTATAATTGAGAAAATTATTACCCAATAAGAATTGACAAATATTTTTACACAAAAGTGATTGGCTATTATGTATTTACTTTTAGGATGCGCGGATTAAAGAAAATCATTAGAACATTTTACGAGAAAACTACTAAAAAAAAGGGAAAATAAATATTAAAGCTGCAATTGTGGGAGAAACGGATTTTTAACTGAACTTTTGAGTTTCATTCCCTCTTAATAGTAAGCGGAAAGTGCTTCCTGTGACTTTGACTTTTTTGAGAGAATTTGTCCACAAAAACCACAGATAGAATAGTTCACACATGCACATACTCACAACCATCGAGAGACATTGTGAGAAAGAGAGACAGAGAGACAATTCGCTAAAAAAAATTTGTTTCAATTTTTCCAGCAAATCTCAAAACATGTATTTCCGTTGGTGGAAACTTAGTTTCGAAAATTTGGCACGATCGAAACCATTCCTCTGTAAATTGGTTAAGTTTAATCTAAAAATGTTCAAAGTGTTTGAAATAAATATTAAATTTTTACTTTTAGATTCCATATCAATTTTCATTTCCTTCAAACATTAACTTTTATCTCTATGCGACTTCTGATCTTTCACACTTTTACATTGTCCTTAATTTCCTTCTCTTTACAAACAAAGGCTTCCACTTTCATCTCTTGAGATAAAACTTTTTACGGAAGTCAAAAGACAAGCTAGACTGGACATATAACCGTAGTGTCTCTCTCTAACGACAAAAATACCGACCTTGTCTCCTCATATCTTCTTTTTAACTTCATTTCAGACACAATACAACATTCTGACTTACAAGTTGCTGTTACATACTGCTGAGGTTAGAGTGCCATCTGCCATAACTTAGTTTTAACTTATCTTCTACAACATCAAGTTCCTTTCTGTGCAAACATTCGCACATTCTCCCTTTAGCCCATACAATTGCACTTCTGCTTATTTTTCTGTTTCTGAAAGATATGTATTATAATATTAATTTTTTAAAGTTGCTTTCTTTTATTCTTTAGTTTTAACAACTCGTTTTTTTATGTCTGAGAATGTTTTACCTTTCAATGCCAGTTATCTTTGGCCGAATTAGCAAACTAGAATTTTCATGCCCATTTTGTTTTTTTTATTATTGATATCACATATTTCATATGTGAAATATGACTCTACTCTCTAAGATTAAATCAGATCTCCAATTACTTGAATAATGAAAGCACATGGATAGCTATCTTTATTTTGATGCAATGAAAATTCATTAAATTGCGGCTCTTATATTGATGCGGAAATGATATTTTGAAACCAATCATAATACTTTGAAGCATTCCAAAGTCCTAAAATGTACGATTCCCGATTAAAGTACTTAAATGCTGTGTAATATTGAGATCAATAAAAGTTGAAAAATACAGTTTTTAAGAAATGTTTAATTATAATTGGGAAAGAGAGACTTTTTTTTGTTTACTTAAGTAAGATGGATTTTTGTCACATCTTTTTACAAAATGGTATCTAAACAAAACCCATATTGTTTCAATATTTCCTTAGGAGGGAGTGTCTGTCCTCAACTAGTGATCCTTCTTAGCTTACCTTTCTCTTCACCCAGGAGATACATTTTGTGAGAGCATAGTGGACCCTGCAAGAATAACTTGGAACGCCTCTGCCCCTCAACATTCCTGTTGTTGAGGGTGGACTCTTAGTGGCACATCATAGTCAAACTAAAAGAGATTGTGGAAGATTAAGGTTCTCAAGCCTTCTGTATATGATCAATAATGACAATCAAATAGGACAAATCAGTCCAGGTTTCACTAATTAATTATTAAATAGGTATTTGATTAAGTAATAATCTCTCTTTCCCTTTATCGTGATTTCATATAAAGTCTTTCAATTAGAAAAAAATGATTGCATAACGTATTATTTTTTTTATGAGGGGGATTAATGCCATGCAACGTTAAAGATTTATTGTGATCCTCTCAACCCACAACACCCCTTCCGCGACTATTTTTCTAAGAAATTTAAAGATTTGGACTGGGGAAATTTCAAGTGAGATCTTCTCCTAGGCCTGTCTGTACCCCACGCTATATTAACTTCTCTGGCATCGCAATCCATCTGCAGATGTATTCTAGTCTACTTCATCGCCCACAAAATCTGCAACTGCTGTCGCGTTTTAATCCCAGCTTCTTCCGGTGGCTCCCCCCTCCCCAACTGAAATGCCCCATTAGAAAACCGGTAAAAAAATATTCCTGACCTGTAAGCATGTTCCTTCACTTTTCCGGCGTTGCTTCGTAGAAAGTTCATACTGTTTTTTAAATACTGGGAGACTGGGAAAACAAACCGTCATGAAGGGATTTCAATAATTTTATTTGCAATCAGCTGTTTCATCTATTGAATAATTGAATTTTAAATAAATAAAAAAAATCATGGTTTGAAACCATGATTTTCTATAAAAATTGTAACGTTTACAATGTCTAAGTTGGTCAGACCATAAAAAAAAAAAGATGGTAGTGTTACACCTGTATACCATAACGGAGTTGTATAGAGCACCCTCCATCAAAACCAACAAACTTTGTGTGTAGGTTAAATTTAAACCTAACAATCCCCTTCCCCCCCAAAACCTCTCTAATTCAATATTTTTCTTCGAAAAAATGTTTCAAATAAAAGTGACAGGTTTCTATCTGCTGCAGCTGGTTTCGAAAAAAAAAATCCAAAAATTTCATAAATCAATTCTGTAAATTCGCACTTCCGGTAAACCAATTTTCTTCAAATTTGAAATTCTAACGATGCTTATAAAGTAGATTAATACTATGTAAATGGTAAAATCATAGTTGTACTGAAGTGGTAGTTTAATGAAAAGCATAACTATCCCCCTCGGAACTATCCAAAAATCAAATTTTTCCTGGGAAAAGTTTCAAATAAAATTATATATGTGCGTAAATAGTATACTTAGTTTAGAGAAAATCGTTGCAGCCGTTATCGAGAAAATCGCGAAAACTAAAAAGAAAAATTCATAAAAACACTGCTTTTATTATAGTCGGGGAGTTTCAAATTTCCGGTGAAAACTCAATTTCGAAAATTTGATTCAATCGCAATAGTTTCTCTTACAATAAGTCAGGGAAAGGATAAAAATGGACGCTCATTGCCTTGACTTAGTTAGTACATACAATAGTCTCCAACTCTAGGTGGAAAATTGTGTGGTACTAATAAGTAAGTATTTAATTATTTATTACTTTCTCTTACTCCTAGTACGAGGAAGTATTGTAATCGTGTCAAATTTTCGATATCAAATTTTCACCGGAAATATCCGTTTTGAGGTCACTTGAGTGCCAAAAAAGAGGTTTTTAGCTAATGGTCTGTGTGTGTGGTGTGTGTATGTGAACAGCATAGCTCAAAAATGAGAAACCATAGAAAGTTGAAACTTGATATTCGTTTAGGTTTCACCATAGGATCTGACTGTAGTTATCTGTCAAAATTCCTCTACCGGAAGTACCACTTTACTAAATGATTTTTTCCACTTTTTCGCTATTTTCTCAAAAATAGCTCCGGAAATTTTCTTGAAACTTCCTATATAAACTGAACATACAAAGATCTACAACTTTTATTTTAAACATTTCTCTCGGAAAATTCATTTAAGGGAACATTAGGGAAGGGGTGGGGTTATGTTTTTCTCTAAAGTGCTATCCATAGTTGATTATACAATTCTATCATCCAAAGAAAATTAATTAGAAATATATAGATGCCCAAAATTCCGAGTTTCAAGGAAATTTGTAAACCGGAAGTGCGTTTTTACTGAACAGTGTTTTTTTCAGTTTTCGACGAATTTCATTAAATTTGGTACACAAAGTATAAAATTTTGCAATTATAATTTTGAGAACTGGAGTAAGTGAAAGTTGTGTAAGGGTTTCACGCCAGATTTTTTTTTTTTTATTATTTCTTTCCAAATTATCCTGTCTGCAACAGTATTGATTCCATGTATCCAAAATCAGAAGTGAGATGATGTTTGTTATTAGAAGAACCTCTGCTGTCAACATGAAAAAAGTAAGAACCACTCTATACAGTGAACCCAGTCAGCTGAGCATATTAAAGGAAGACCTGGGAAATTTCCCTAGAGCGATGTCATGCTGCATTTAACTAGATATAGAGAGGTAAACTCCAAGCATTCACATGGTCAATGGAGATCCATTATTCACTGTTTTGTCCTGCACATTATGAGCAAAAAATAGCCTTTTCAAAAGTATAAGTCATTGTGTGCAAAGTTCTATTTTTTCTTTGGCTGGGTATCCAAACAATGTTCAACTTCAAAATGATATTATATTTCTATAACAAAAAGAAGAAGAACTTGAGATTGTTAACAAAAATGGGACGGGGCCTATCACAATATAGAAGGTTGACAATAATAATAACAATGGTGAGTGTCTCTTATTTTCCATCTTCAAGTATAGTAGATATATCTAAGATAGAAGTTAACAGAAGTTAACAGAAAATAAATCGATACAAACTAAATAAAGCTCTTGGGAAATATCCTGAAGCAATATAAAAGCTGGAATGTAAATGTTAACAAAAATATTGATTTTCAGCAAATATAGAAATTAATGGTTACAATTTGTATTATAACTAATTAATTCAAGATAAACATTATTCTCCCTTTGTTGAGATATCCATGTTCACAAATATAATTTGAAAGGAAAATTACATAATACTTCAGTGATTGTAAATACTAATGAGAGAGTAATTAGCAAAGAGAGAGGGGAGGCTGAATTTAACAAATAATTAGTGATTTACTGAAATTATTAATTAATTATAAACTAAATAAATTATTACCATTTTACATTTGAATAATCATTAATCAGCATAAATTTATTTATGGCTCATTACTTAAATTTCATTTAGAACTTTGAAACAAAATGTATTCCAAGCTATAAATGCAATAATAAGAGTCCTTCAAGCAATTTACAAATACTTAAATAAAAAGAAATATGTATATTATCTATTTTATGGAGATATTCAATAAAAAATATTATTACTAGAAATTAAAATTATGTATTTTAAACATTGAGAATCTGAAATACTTGCACTGTTATGGGGGGTAACAGAAAATTACAGGTGAACAGTTCATGCAAGTAATTTACCTGCAACTGTCGAGACTGTGACATCAAACTACAATGTGGAGTTCCAGACAATCTCATTTAGTGAAAGAAGACCAGATAGCATTGATTTTTTCAAAGGTGCTATGTTGGCAACCATCAGTAATTCTAATTACTGAGTAAATACAGTAGGTATGATTCTCATTGCAGAAGACAGTTGTGCGAACTGCTAAAGTGGGTTAGCAGGCTGCTTTTTAATGGATTTCCTTCCATTGTGGTATGTATCGCAATGAGAATGCACACAGGCTGGCAAAGTGGGTGCTCCCATAAATCAAGGCAGTATCTAAAGTCGACCTAAAGTTGTGCTGTTAGGGGCAGGATTAGCTCAGTCGTAGCACACTGTACTAGTAACACGGAGGTCCCGGGTTCGAGTCCAGCAGTGCTGCCCTTTCTCGCCCAGAAATCTAGATCCGCTTGTATGTAACAAGAGGACATTGCCCGGAGGCCGGCATTGCACTGAGAAGACTCAGAACTTTGGGATAACTATATAGGACCCATAGGGGCTTTGGATAGCATAAGGCTTGACCCTCCCCACAGTCAATTTAAAAAACAAATTATGTCTTGGGGACAGTCGGAATCACCTTCGGATAACATTAGTCGTATTCCGACTAATTTGACAAGAAAAGAAT
>JAAEAF010004060.1:104602-124257 GCA_011037195.1 Triatoma infestans | reverse complement strand
GTAAACCATCCTGATATTGCAAACAATATAAATTCCATTAAGAAATTGGGTGTGAACAGATTAAGAGTGGAACTGAATAATGGGGTTTCTGCTAATAAACTGATAAAATCGATGGTATTGAAAGATAAAGGGTTTAATTCATATATCCCAAGGTACTTATTACAAAGGAGAGCGGTAATAAGAGGGATAGATACGGAGCTAAGTGAAGAGGAAATTAAAGAGGTTATAAGGGGTCCAGTGGGTCATAAATTTGAAATTTTGGATTTGAGGAGGTTGAAGCGTAGGGTGACAGACAATGAAACAAATGAAACTAAATATGTACCTACTCAGTCTGTATTAATTACAGTGAGAGGTCAACAAATCCCGCAGTATGTATATATACATTATGTCCGGTGTGAGGTACATAATTATATACAGAGAGTAATACAGTGTAAGAAAGGTATGAGATATGGGCATTTTCAGGATCAGTGCAAAGGCAGTATAAGGTGTGAAAAATGTGGGGATAAACATGAAAGTAAATAAACATGAAAGTAAAGAATGTAATAGTAGAGAAACTAAATGCGTAAATTGTGGAAACGGTGGGCATGTAGCTTCAAATCATGATCTATGCCCCCGCTTTAAAAAAGAAAAAACTATAAAACAATTAATGGCTGAGAACAATTTACCGTATATGGAAGCTAGAAATCTTCTCGAAAACAAGAATTCATTTTCTGCACTAGTGTATAAAGAGGCACCGACGCTTGACAATCTAAAAGAATTTCCTTTGTAAAATAAATGTTCTAACCCTAATAGGCAATACGCTTCGACAATAACAGTAAAAAGGGCCACTAAAAGAGTCAGGACTGTTTCTCCAAATTTTGATCAAAAAGAAATAAATAAATTTATATTTAATCAAGGATTGGACAAAAATGTTCCTGGAGGTCTGATTCAGAAAAATCCCTATAAACCAACTGAAATCCAGAAGGTTTTGTCACCTCTGAAAAGTGATAATAATCTGGAAATTATGTATGAAGCTATGCACTCTATCTTAAAGAGTATAAACACCAGCGATTTAAAAGATATGCCGGAAGAAAAATTAAAAACAATAATTAAAGATAGGCTAATAAGTCTAAACGAAGCGATGTAAATAAAATATTTGAACTAGTTATTGAATTACAACTGTGTAATTCTACCTATTTTCAACTAGTATTATACCAGCAAAGTTTATCTTTATAAATGTATGTACACATGTCTGTAAATATCTGTATAGATGTCTGTTATAATTCAAGTATGGCTGTGCGTTTGTCTGTTCTGTATATAGGTATGAATGGAAATGTATGCATGTGTGTACATAGTGCAATGTGTATATATAGTATTTTATAGTGTGGCTGTATATAGTATTTTATTGTACAGTGTATATAATTATTTATTTATCTTCATCAACTTTTAAAAAATGAATAAATCAACCATATTGCAATGGAATGCCAGATCTGCTATTGCTAATAAAGAAAGCCTAGAAATTTGCTTAAAAAAAGAAAACATTGACATAGCTTTATTAAGCGAAACATGGTTCAAACCAAACTCTGTGGTTAAGTTTTCAGGTTATAACTTAGCCAGAAATGACAGATTAGATGGAAAGGCAGGGGTAGCAATATTAATTAGTAATAAAATAGGTTTCACAGAAATTCAAAATTTATATAATATACATGATCTGATGGCAGTGGGGATTTCTGTACCAACGTTACAAAATAATAGATTATTATCAATTGTATCTGTTTACAATAGCCCGAAAAATAACATTACTTGTGCAGAATGGGACAAGTTTATTAAAAGTATACCCCCTCCATTTATACTAGGAGGTGACTTTAATGTACACAATCAAGTGTTTGGCTCCAGCTACACAGATACCAAAGGTCGCTCTCTATTAGAAGCAATTCATGATAATAATCTAGTTTATTTAAACACTGGGCTTCGTACAATAGTTAAAAATATAAATCAAACAAATGAATCGGCGTTAGATATAACTATATGCTCTCCACAACTCGCCCCATTTTTTACATGGTCTCTTTTAGACGATACCATGGGGTCTAATCACATTCCTATTTTAATGGAATCAAATGATAACATAATAAATACTACAAGTAGACTGAATATACGTAAATGGAATATTAAAAAAGCAGACTGGGATTCTTTTCGAAATAATATAAATGAACATGTACCATCCACCGACAGTTATACAGATTTTATGGCAGCCCTGAACTACGCTAACGAAAACTCTATACCAAAACAAAGCTATAATAAGGGAAATAAATGTAATAACTGGTGGAATGACGAGTGTAAAGAGGCGATAGAGAAAAGGAAACAGACATTTAAACAATATGTGCAGAACTCTAATTTTGACAATTTTTTAAAATACAAAAAACAAACTGCGCTAACGAAATTAATACTTAAAAATTCTAAAAAAACTCATTGGAAGCAATTTTGTGAAAAATTAAATAAAAGCACACCAATTGGAGACATATGGAAAAAAATCAAATTACTGTCAAAACCTGTAAATAGTTATATGCCATTAGTTCAGGGCGATTGGTGTGTTGATTTTATAAATAAGTTAGCACCTCCTTTCGTCCAAAACAAAATAGAGTTTGAAAATAATACAAATGAATCGTCTCATATGTTATTACAGCATTTTACAATAAACGAACTAAATAAAGCTATAAAACACCACTCAAATACAGCACCTGGGATGGATAACATACATTACCCAATGATTGAAAATCTTCCGGCCCCAGCAAAAGTTATTTTATTAAAATTATACAACGTTATGTGGACGAAAGGAGAATTCCCAGATGAATGGAAAAATTACCTAATAAATCCGATACTAAAACCTAGTAAAAACAGACAGTCTTGTGACTCATATCGCCCGATTGCTCTTTCCTCTTGCCTGTTGAAAACATTCGAAAGAATGATTAAATACAGATTAGAATGGTGGTTAGAACACAATAAAATGTTGCCTGAGAGCCAATTCGGATTCAGAAAAGGTAAATCTGTGCACGATTGCCAGATACAATTGGCCACGGATATTTATTCAGGCTATACTGTAAATAAAGTAACTCTGGCGCTATTTTTAGATTTCACGGCTGCGTACGATAACGTACAACTTCCAATCTTGGCAGAAAAAATGAAATCTCAAAAATTTCCTGCTAAATTTATTAAAAATATTATCAATCTAATTTTAAACAGAAATATTTATATAAAAATAAACGATAAAATAGAAGGACCCGTAGTATCAAAAATTGGTCTGCCTCAAGGCAGCATCCTGAGCCCGGTACTGTACTCAGTATATGTTAAAAACTTAGAGAACATTATCACTCAAAATACTATGTTACTACAGTACGCAGACGATGTCTGTATTTACACCACGAAGAGAACTATGGAAGAATGTAAACAAGAACTTGCAGTGGTTGTAGATAAACTATATAAATGGATGCTCGATAATGGTCTGTCTATATCTCAATCTAAATCTGTTATATGTCCATTCACTAGAAAACGAAGATTGAATCTCTCCAATGAGCTGTGTCTAAGTGGCAGAAGATTTCCGTGTGAGATGTCAGCAAAATTTCTGGGGGTCATTATGGATAAAACTCTTAATTGGAAAATTCATATAAAAAACGTAGAAGCCAAAATTGGGAAATATTTAAATATTTTACGGGCAACATGTCATAGAAAATGGGGTGCGGATCCAGAAATCTCTTTGTTATATTATAGGGCCACTATAAGAGCTGTGTTGGATTTTGGATGTTTTCTGTACGGACAAGCTAAAAAGACAGTTTTGCGGCCATTAGAAATACTACAAAATAAATGTTTGAGATTATGTTTGGGTTTCTTAAATAGTACTCCGGTGGATATTTTATATGCAGAAGCTTGTGAAATTCCACTGAGACATAGAATTCAAATAATATCGGATAGATATGTACTAAAATTAATGAGCAGAAATAGAAAAATTTATACTCAAATATGCCATCTAAATGAAAAAATTCTTACTTATGCATTTTGGAAGAAAAAAGCTGCTCCTGTCTACACCAATAGTTTCATGTTTATTTCAGAATTCAAAAACATCATTTTTTCTAATGATCCAATACCAATCTATTCGACTGAATATAATTATCTTTATAAAGATATTAATGTTAGCACATCAACTGACCTCGGAGCAAAACCTGAAGAATTTAGAAATGCTGTATTTGAGGAATTCATGGAAAATAATTGGCCTCAAACCTATAGAATATTCACAGATGGGTCCAAGTTAGATAATAAAGTAGGAAGCGCTATGTATGACCCCCAACTTAAATTCTGCGAGATAGCTCAGCTTAGTGAATACGCCTCAGTCTACACAGCAGAGGTAGTCGCTATTATCATGGCCCTTAAGTACATTTTATCATTATCATTATTTAATAGCAAGAAATGCACAATACTAAGTGATAGCCAGAGTGTTTTAAATAAAATAGCGAATTTGAATAAATCTCGTAACTTGGACCATCTGTTTGTAGAGATACTTGAACTAATGTCCCTGTTAGCGGAAAGGGGAATATCTGTTAATTTTGTCTGGGTGAGAGGACACTGCGCCATTAAAGATAACGAAACTGTGGACATGATAGCTAAAGAAGCGACAAAAACTGGAGAGATCGCCAACATAAAATTAACACCCTCTGACCTGAAAAATCATATTACAAATAAAGCTATAAAAAACTGGCAAGCAGATATGAAAGTAATGAGAAAGGAAAATTTTATAAAACATTCGTAAACAAATTACCAAGAAAACCATGGTTCCAAGGATTAGGGCTAAATAAGTGTAATATTATGACGATAAGTAGATTGAGGTCGAACCATGCTGTTTGCGGCGCATATTTATATAAAATTAACATAAGAGCATCCCCAAATTGCAGTCAATGCAATGGCAGGAAGACTTCACACATGTAATAATGGAATGCCCTAAATTTAACACTGAAAGAGAAAAGATGTTAAAAATACTGTACAGATATTTGGAGGCCCCTTTCCGCTACGAAGATTTTATATTTTCTGATAATGTCTCTGTTTTAGAAGCTCTAATTGAACTGACTAAGAAGTATGAAAGTGTATGATTGTATTTATTAGCGTGTTTGTAGTACGAATGTTATAGGCTAGGTATTTCAGGGATGGAGGAATATCGAGTACTCCATCCCAATAATTCTGTAGATAGTTGTACATATAGCTTATAGGTTTGTAAATATTTTTTATCTTTAGGTTAGGTAATAAGGAGTGCGAGGAATATCGAGTACTCCACTCCACCGTATGAATGTTGGTATGAACGCAGGTATGTATCTTGATTAGGTTTAGATTACAGAGTGAATGTAATTATTAGTTATGTCTGTATTTATTAGGCGCGATTGTGATAGGTTAGAGTATGTAAGGATGAGAGAATGGGCTTAGTCAGTTCTATCATTATGGCTGAATGGCGAATAGCCTATGCCACAAAAAAAAAAAAAAAAAAAAAAAAAAAAAAAAAAAAAAAAAAACTTCCGGTTAAGGAATTTTAATAGGTAAGTTCCTATCGGATCCCATGATGATATCCAATGGAGTATCAAGTATGAACTCTCTGCGATTTTTCGTTGTTGACCTATGCTGTGCACACACACACACACCATTTTCAAATAACCACTTTTTTGGACTCAATGGACCTCATAACGTGTATATCCGGTGAAATCTAGAAATCGAAAATTTGACATAATTATAATACTTCCTCTAATAGCATTTACTTACAACTAAATACAAACAGTAGAATAAATGACTGAATCAATAAAAGCAGTTATTTTAAACTAATCACTTGTAGAAACGGAAGAACGATCAGATGGATCACTGCCTAATTGATTATATTTATGCAGATGAAAGGAAGACACTTTTTTTCAATGTTTATTTGCACCAGTTGTTTCTATGGTAACTAATTTTCTAAAAATTTAAAATTTCTGTTTTTAGACTGTAGAAAAAAAAATTGTGCTTTATTTTAGTTTATACTGCACGTGTAGGTGTGTTTTTACATTTGTAGTAATTGTTAACTTGATTAAGAACAATAATCCCACTGTTAACCCACATTCACACAATACGTATAGGATCTATAGAGCTAGTAGCCGCTCCCTCTATACATCTACATGAATATGTTACTATGCCTTCGACCTTACGTTTGTCACAATATTCCGCACTTTTGAGAAAAATATCGATGATGAGTGACATTTTATAGTATGAACATTATTATATGCAACATGTTGTTTTGTTGTCTTTGAATTCTATTTCATCTTCACGTGTTGGTCTAGTGGCTAGCGGCACTCGCCTTTGGTTCAATAATTCAGGATTCGATTCCCGTGAAGGCAAAGATGCTGTTGACGTAGCCCAAGGAAGAGCTACAGTTAATAGCGCATCTTGGTAGCGAAAGCCAAAACTAAATGGCGGTTGAGAACCGCGGCGTGCTTACCATACACCCCCCCCCCCCATACTGGCAAGTCTTCATGGACTGTTGCGCCAAAGGTTTCTTTCTAATATTTCACTAACAATCGTCAATTAACTCTCCCCCCCGAAAAAAAATCTTGTGTGAAACATTCACACAACTTTCTCTTAACAGCAAATAATGCAATAGGTACTAATTGACAATTTTGCTTTAAAATTGCAATGTTTACTAAACGTTCAGTTTGTTTTGATTTCATTATTAAGGTGGTGGGAATTATACTAGTTTAAATGATAGCGCCCTCTGTCTCAACCCCTGCGATATCTTTGTGGGGGGGGGGCAGTTTAAATTTCAGTCTCAAAGATCTCAGAGTGCACGCTGAAATCACATTTTCAGGAAAAATGTTTGAACCAAAAGTGATAGGTTTGCCTCAGTTCAGTGAGCACACTCAAATTTAAAGAAAATTGTTGGAGCCGAATTCGAAAAAATGGCGGGAAAAATCAATCAGTAAAGTTGCATTTACTTTTGAAGGATTTTATCCGAAACCTTAGTGGTAACAGATGTTGTGGTTATATCTACCGGAATATTAAATATACAATTTTTCATTTTTGTGATACTTTGTTCATACAACACACACAGTCTATTAGCTAAAAACATTTTTAGTTTTTCTTAAGGCGAGAAGCAGGTGGCAACAAACTCGTTATCCATCTGACAAACGTAAACATAACCAACTTACTCGACGACTGAAAACTGAGCTACAAAACCTAAGACCTGACCGACTACAATACTACATATCAAACCTGACAACAGAAAACAAATCACTTTGGAAAGCAACCAAAAATATACTATCCTACAAATCCGTATCTCACCCAATCCAAACAGCCAACGGTTGGGCCATATCAGATGATGAGAAGGCTCAACTGTTCGCTACCTACCTCTCCACAGTATTCATTCCTCACCAAGTCATTGGATGAAGTTCATTTCATTATTCAACACCTTCCTAAGAATAAATCACCTGGGCATGATCTCATTACACCAACTATCCCCAAAAACCTTCCAAAAAAAAGCAATTCTTTATACAACACAAATATATAACTCCGTCCTGAGAACAACTTATTTTCCTCTTTTATGGAAGACGTCCATAATCAAGATGATTCCCAAACCCTACAAACTTAGCCACTTACCGTCTTCATATCGTCCCATCAGCCTTCTTCCCTTCCTCGGAAAAATCCTAGAGAAATTAATCCTAAAAAGATTACTTTCAATCCTAGAACCCTTCCAAGTTATTCCCAATCACCAGTTTGGTTTCCGCAGTCTCCATTCCACAATCCAACACCGAGTGTCACCGAGTTGTTGATGCTATATCTTCCTCCTTTGAGCGTAAACAATACTGCGCGGGTGCATTTCTAGACATATCACAAGCGTTTGATAGAGTCTGGCACGACGGCCTTCAGTTGAAACTTAAAGGCATCCTTCCCTTCACCTACTACCGTATCCTCCGATCCTATCTCTCTGAAAGATTCTTCCGTGTTTCAGAAAAAGCTGCCTTTTCTTCCCACCACCCACCATCCCCTGAAGGCAGGAGTCCCCCAGGGAAGCATCCTAGCACCAATACTTTACACAATATACACAAGCGATATTCCTACCAACCCAAACACACCCATATTTTCCTTTGCTGATGACACCGCTATCCTTACATCCCATGAAGATCCCGTTATCGCTACCCGTACCCTCCAATCCCATCTCAACACCTAATGGTCCAGGAAGTGAAGAGATAAATTAAATATTAACAAATGTTATCATATTACTCGTACATTCACTCTCCGTAGAGCTATATGTCCTCCAGTACAACTTGACGGACAATTCTTACCTAATGTTGGTAAAGTTCGCTAATTAGGACTCTACTTGGACAAAAGGCTGACTTGGAATCCTCACACGAGACTCAAGAGACAGGAACTAAATCGACGATACAAATTACTCTCGCGTTTACTCGACCGACGTTCCCGCCTTTCTCTGGACAACAAAGTACTAATCTACAACACTGTACTCAAGCCTCTGTGGACGTACAGAATCGAAGTGTGGGGCTCAACCAAGCGCTCCAATTATCTCCGACTACAAACCCTCCAATCCAAAATCCTTCGTAAAGTCAGTAACGCTCCTTTCTATGTTTCTAACTCCATCATTCACAAAGACCTAAATATCCCTTGTGTCCGCGACCTCATTTTATCCCGATACAAAAAATTCCATGCATCCCTCCCACACCATCATAACCCTTCAATCCATGAACTTTCTTCCCATTCCATCCCTGGAAACCTTGTCAGAAGACTGAAACGTCAGTGACCGAGAGATCTTCTGACAGAGTGACAAACTAATGTAAATATGTAATTATGTAAATATCTTTCCCCTCTATCCTAACTTTCCTATTAAACCTATTCACTAAATCCTTCCTAATATTTTCCAAAGCTTTTCTCATCCCATCCATATTCCCTATTTCCCGTTATACATCTCCTTCCTCACTTATTGAAAATATTTTGGAGAGTTGTCAATGGACAGCTGCTCCACTCTTGTACATAGTTTCATTCATCAGATTTACCAGATACATAATTATGTAGTTGTAAATACCTAATAAAAAAAAAAATTCTTACTCCCAGTAAGAGCAAGTATTCTGGCGTTCGTGCCAGAATTTCGACAGTTCAGTTTTCACCAGAACTACATATTTGGGGAAATGCGAAAAAAATGTTTTTAGCGAATGAGTTTGTGTTAACAGTATATCTTAAAACGAAAAGTCACAGGATGGTCAAACTCGCATTCAGATTTCTGGAAAATCCCTTGACAGGAAATGCGATTTTACTGAATTTTTTTTTCAGTTTTCAGTGATTTTCTCGAACAGAGCCCCAAGAATTCTTAAAGCTTTGTATATTTCTACACACTTGTATACTTTTATTTGAAAATTTTCCCGGGAAAATTGATATTTTTGATGGGGTTCTGGGAGAATTGGCTTTCCTTTATAGTACCATTTCAGTGTAATACGTATATGGTTTTCCCACATAGAAAACATTAATATACTGTAACGTTTTTCTTTCTAAACTAGCTACTGCAACTAGTTTTAAGTGGGTTCGTATAGATAAAATACTCTAAACTTCAATAAAGAAAACACCAATTTATTGCTATACACAATAAATTACTAAATACAACGCTTAATAATAATTATTTCACAATTTAAACCACAAAAGTTCACTTTGTTCACTTTTGTACACTTTTCACAAACTAGTGACTTCGTTTGTAACTCTCTGCGGTCCCTCCACCCACACCGGTAGCGAACCCACCAGAATGTTCCCCAGTACTCCAGAAAAAGCCAGAGCGCCGCCAGCGCCTCCTACGGCCACCAAGAGAACCCCAGGCACCCGTCCCCTCTCCCAGATGGCACCACCAGCCGCGTTACTCTGCTCCCCTCTCAGATCTGTTCGTCCCGAACAGAAACACTCGAATGATGAAGTCCTCCTTGGGCTCCTACAACGGGAGGAAAATGATCTCGCCGTGATTCTACGCCTTCTTGAATCTCTGTTCCTGATACCAAGTCTTGACAAAACATTATACTGAGATCGGGAACCAACTTGTGCACCTCCAGATTTGGCAGCTTTTCATTTGCGAGCAGTGCCTCGGCGATGGCTGTATAAAAGCTTCTTACCACGCCAGAGCCTTCTCCGGGTTTTTCTTTGAGGGTTACTTTTACTCCATTAACTACTGGAGGAGGTTGAGCTCGTCTTTGATGTGAATTGTACACGTTGTGAAATTCTTTTGATGTCTGGAATAGAAGCTGAGTCCCATCTCTTTCCACCTTCGATAGAGTAAGATCTCTACTTTGTTGATTTCTAATTCGTTTTATACCTCTTCTGAATTTGGCTTCTTTTACTGGAAATCCTCCAAGCTTGCAGGGCACTAAACCTGGTTTTAATCCGACATCTTCTATGGCTACTCTTCCAAACAAGTCTAATGTCATTCCCCATCGCCTAATTAACACATCAGCGCTAACCCAACCGCTGCAAACTGACGGGATTATCAGCATATTTGGCTGCGGAGAGGGAGGTGCCTGGTTTGGTATAGTTGCGTCTGACTCCACTTCCATTGGGCCGCTACTGCCACTTTCACCTCCAGTCTCCATTGCTCCGCCTTTCTCTTCTCGTTCTGGTTCAGAATGATGTACATTTTCAAATCTTAATGAAGGTCCCAAATGTGTAGGTAAAGTACCAAGCTGAGTGGTTGTAGAACTGAATCCTTGATGCCCGCTGATGTTCTCTGGCTGTTCAGGTACACCAAACAACTGATCTCTAGTCGCATTCGGTTGCAACAGTTGAGGCTGATCAGCTAAACGTAATGCTCGTGCCATTGGCATCTCTAACGGATCTGATGGACTGTAGCCGAGCCGTAATCTTGAATCTGATCTCCGGAGAAATGGATGCCGCCTATCCTTTCCTGCTGCTCCTAGTAGTTCTTTCACAGGCTCTGTCTCCATAGCGACTGGTGTTGGTTGCATATCGACTTCGGCATTATCGTTCTCCTTTTCATCTGGCTGCGTCCATGTTTGAGGTAGTAGAGCTCCCTCAAGGTTCTGATCAGTACCAGCCCTCAACAGGTAGATCAGAGCATCAATCACGTATGCCGTATGCCTGAGAGAAGATACATCCAGTACTGGTAATAAATCAGCATGTTCAGAATTGTAACATCTCATCAATGACAAACAGTGCATCAGTAACTCCCTTCGGGCAGACTGGCCTTCATTGCCACCGTCACGATCCCTAGATGGTCTGGAAGACTCCGAATTAGTGGTAAAACCAACAATCCTAGTTGAAGAAGCCGAAGAAATACCTCCAGGGTGATGCGAAGACTGTGTAGTAGATCTTGATGTACTTCCAGAAGTAGTACCACCATTCGAAAGACCACAAATTCCGCTATTACTTCCGCTAACCCCGTTAGCACCATTCGAGCTTGGGGAACCTGAACCATGGTAGAGGATGATGAAGATGTGCAGAATCTGACGCTGTCGAAAGAGAAGCTCCAAAGCGCAACCGAGATTCGGTTGAATCCCCACTGTCAAAAGCCAATCCCACGGTGGTTTTAACGGTCTTTCTACATAGGTCTGTATAATTGGCACGGGTTGTTGCTGAGGTGCACTAACATTATGTAAACTGCCTAAAGGATCTGCAATTTGTCGAAGTACAATAGCAAAACTTCTAGCCGAACAAGCAGCTGTTGTAGGCTTGGTGACCCCATCCGGGTTACTATTGCATGCCGAAGATGTGTTAGTTGAACGCCTCAATGAGGACGGATCAATGAATACCAATGAATTGCCAGAGGCTACTCGGAAACCACCTGATAATTTTGAACCGGTGTCTGCACTTCTAATAGCCCATTGCATTGACTGAAGAGCAAGATTACTCCTTTGGCCCTGACCACTTTGTCCCGAACGTCTTTCTAACTGTTCATCCCCAAGCAACATTTCTTCGTGACCCAATCCTGCGCTTTCTCCATCATTCTCTTCATGCTGACTTGCCACTTCCATTGAATCACCACTTTCAACTTCTCCGAGCATAGAAGTATGCAGGGTATTAGATGAACCATGCTGTACCGTTTCTTGGTTAGTCTGATCGCTGTCGCTTTCAGTTTCCACCAACAAATTTTCACTTTCACTTTCCGCACCTTCGCGTTCGACTTCTCTCTCGGGTCCTTCTCTTTCGACTTCTCTTTCACCCTCAGTCTCACTGCCTTTCCCATCACTGGTGCTTCTAAACTTTCTACCATTTCTTCTTGGATCTCATCTTTCTCCCTTTTTATTTCTCCTCCCATTTCATCCCAGCCTCTTTTCAATTCCTCCCGGCTCTTCTTCAATTCGTTTCTTATTTCGTCCCAGCCTCTGTTCATTTCGTCTATAATTTCTTTCATTTCGTCCTGGCCTCTTTTCATTTCCTTCAAAAATGTCATCATTTCCTCCATTTTCCGCGTTTGACTTCTGGTACTTATGGGCATACAACAAAACTGATACTAAACTGTTACCTGTTTAGAGATTTTATCCCACTTCTGATACCAAATGTAACGTTTTTCTTTCTAAACTAGCTACTGCAACTAGTTTTAAGTGGGTTCGTATAGATAAAATACTCTAAACTTCAATAAAGAAAACACCAATTTATTGCTATACACAATAAATTACTAAATACAACGCTTAATAATAATTATTTCACAGTTTAAACCACAAAAGTTCACTTTGTTCACTTTTGTACACTTTTCACAAACTAGTGACTTCGTTTGTAACTGAAAAACTCTCTCAACTCTCTGCGGTCCCTCCACCCACACCGGTAGCGAACCCTCCAGAATGTTCAATGTAGCAATACTCCAGAAAAAGCCAGAGCGCCGCCAGCGCCTCCTACGGCCACCAAGAGAACCCCAGGCACCCGTCCCCTCTCCCAGATGGCACCACCACCGCGTTACAATACATTAGAAGCGTTGATAGAATACCAAATTTGAAGAAAATCGGTTAACCGGAAGTGCAATAGGTGACTGAGTTTTTTGTAATTTTGCTGGGAAGCGGTTAGAATGATTGTCTTTAAACTTGATATGTTACCTTCATCAATAAAAAGGTATTACTTTTATTTCAAACTCTTTTTTCTGAAAAATATTAGATTTTAGAGGGGTATTGGCGGTCTGTCAGTTGCTTTAAATTTAAATATGCACAAGCTTTCCAAGTTTTGACACAGAGCGCTCCACATGAGGTCGCTCAGGTGTACAAGTAAAATCCCCACTACCTTGTTTATGGCCAGCCCAACTAAATATTGTA
The DNA here is from genome assembly GCA_011037195.1 of Triatoma infestans. Lineage (NCBI taxonomy): Eukaryota > Metazoa > Arthropoda > Insecta > Hemiptera > Reduviidae > Triatoma > Triatoma infestans. The sequence continues at coordinate 110,980 of JAAEAF010004060.1, read as the reverse complement.
TCGTTGTAAATTTAAAGAAAATTTCTCGATTAAATTATATACTAATTATAGTAAGAGAAAGTGGTGTGTGAGTGTCACACACCAGAATTTTTATCGCTGTTGGGACATTTCAAAAAAAACATATTTTCGATGAACCTCAATTTAAAAAATTCAATACCATCGCAAACTTGCTGTTTATTAGCTGTAAGGGGGAGTGGAAATACAGGACACCAACTCAATAATCATTTTTAGTGATTTCATATCGATATTGATGACAATTTATAACATTGGATATTACCAAAATTAATAACGGGGTCAAAAATTTAAAAAAACAAAATCTGATTCAAATGATAGTGCATTAATGTGAAGATTAAGGTAGACAATTATGATGTATGATGAGACAATGATGACAGATTACAGCAAACAAAAGTATTTATTTGCAATAAACAACTATAAATTAAACAAACGTATGTCATACTATAATCTTTAGCTGACACTGATTTAGATAAGGTTTTAGAAAAATCCTTCAGCCATATTATGTCTTGTAACGTAAAATATATCGCAATAATAAATTGGCACACAATACTGGATCAGTTGACTGTCCTCCATACACTTCTGTCAGGGTCGTACAATCATTTCAAACACGATAAATGTCTGAGAAGGGGTACAGCCACATGATTTTAATTTTCACTGTTCAAAGTTTATAATTGTTTCCAAATTTGGAATATTTACTTTCGCTTACCTCTAGTAAGGATAGGTATTGCGATCGTGCCAGATTTTCGAAATTCTATTTTCCCGGAAGTACATGTTTTGGGGTCCTCTGAGTTCGATAAAAATGTTTATAGCGAATGGTCTGTCTATGTGTGCGTGTTCTAACAGAAAAAACGAAAAGTCGCAGGTAGCTCATACTTCCGTTTAGGCTCTACCACCACCGCATCAGACACAAAGATTTGGGGCAAAATCCATCAATCAGCAGTACAAATTGGCTGATTTTTTTTCAGTTTTTCGTGATTTTTTCGAAAACAGCTCCCACGATTTTCTTTGAACAACGCATACTATCTACACACGTAAATACCTATCATTTTTGTGTGAAACATTTTTCCGGGGAACACTGATTTTTTTGGGAGATTCTGGGGGGAACAGTAGCGTTATGCTTTCCTCTAAGCTACCACTTCAGTGTAATATATGGTTTTATCATCTACATAATATTAGTAGATATTAGAAGCATTGATAGAAATTCTAATTTGAAGAAAATCGGTTAGCCGGAAGTGGGATTTTTACAGAATTTTCTCGGAAACAGTTATAACGAATTTTTTACAAACTTGGCAAGTGCTTGCTGCGTAGATAGAAACGTATCACTTTTATTTGAAACATTTTTCTGTAACAAAATTGCTTTTAGGGGGATGTTAGAGATCTGGCGGCAGTTAGTTTAATATTAGATTTGCTTTCTTAGTTTTAACAAGAGCGCTTTACATAAGACCAAATAAGATATACAATTAAAATCCCTACCATCATTTTTATAGCCAGTGTATCGTTGCAATTTTAAAGAAAACTTCTTGATTAAATTGTATTAATCAGAGTAAGATAAAGGCGTGTGAGTGTTTCACATCACATTTTTACTAAACATTTAAATATCAAATAAATGGTAGATCCAAAGATCCACTTAGCGGGTCAATCTTCCTATAAAAACTTGCAATAAAAAACCTTCCTATTCTAATCTAGCTGGTGTCCTCCCTACAAGAAGGGGGGGGGGGTCACTGACTGAAGTTAGACACAGGTTATTTGTCATGGGTTGTGAGCCACTTTCACAAATTTTTATGTGGCAGAATTTCCTAGCTTAAGATTCACAAAAGTGACACGCATTGGTTACGCAGTATGTGGACGAATAAGAGTCCTAATTTGATAATACTCCATTCTTCTACAAATCACATTGCTTTTACCAGATTCGCAGATGAATTAGGATCTTTTTCAAATCTTATATCGTAATTGCTCTGAATTCCTGAATATGAACATCAATGCAAGATTCAGGTAATGGAGTTAAAAATCTCGATCCTGCACGTTGTAAATCGAGACACAGTTTTTTTAATTGATCAGCCCACTTGTGGCACGGTTCATGAAACATGTTCTCTTATTGGTCAAACCTGCGGGAATTATCTTTAAGGTATATAATTATTTTTAGATATACAATGCTATTTTTATAACCATTATTAATTATGTAGCTACAAACCGAGGACGCACAATAATTAAAGGAATACGTTTTTATGTGTACAGTAAGCAACCTCAAGTTTAACCACAATAATTTCAGCCGTTTCCTTTGAAAATAATGAAAACTGAAAATTCATTCGCTAAAATCTCACATCAGATTTACTTAACATATGTGATTCTCCAGTGAATTATGGTGGATTCGTAAAGCACTGAAGCATTACTTTAAAAGTAAACTGAAGCCACCATCATTATTCCGTTTAGATACCACCACCGCGATCTCACACCAAGGTTTCCGGGACAAAATCCATCAATGGGAGTTGCGACTTTATTGATTGTTTTTACGCGATATTTCTCGTAAACGGCTCCAGGACAATTTTCTTTAAACTTTATACACCTAATGGTATTTATCACATACCAAAATATATTTTTTTTCCTTCCTCTGGTGCAGTATTATTCCAATTATTCGAATAACGTTCTTTTAACAAATAAATGGTGTTTTAAATTGTCTAAAACTGGTTTGGAATATGAGCTAACGAATCCCCCGCGATGTATATAATATAATTTTTAAGATCTCGTCAATAGGGGGGAGGGGGTCCGAGATCAAGCCTACGATGCATCGTTTACAGCCATATTTAGAAAGATATTAAACAAAAAAATTCTAGTGCGAAACACCCACTGTACTTTCTTTTAATCCAATTAATACAATTTCATTTAAAAAACAAATGATTGAAAATTGCAATGTTTACGATCGTTTAGAGGTACTGGCCATAACATAAAGGTGGTAGGATTTATACATATATATACTGAGTGGATATTGTGGGCGCCCTCTGTCTCAAGACCATGTAGCGTCAATTTAATTTTACACATAACTGAGAGGCCTAAAATGCTTCAAATAGACACAGGTTTACCTGTGTGCAGTTAGCAAACCAACTATAAAGGAAATCATTAATAGTCGTTTTCCAAAAAATCCAAAAAACTAGAACAAAGAAAAAGCCATATTGTGTAAAATCCCAATTCCATTCAAATTTAGAACACTTGCAATGCTTCTAAACTATAGATATTAATGTTATGTAAGTGGTAAAAGATATACATTGTATTGAAGCAGTACAAAAAGTAAGCTTTATGTTACTTTTTTCACAGACCCCCCCCCAAATCAGTTTTACCGGGAAAATATTTCAAATAAAAGTTATAAATACTTAATATATATGTAGATAGAGTTGGAAGTTTAAAGAAAATCGTTGGAGACGTTTTTGAGGAAATCGCCCACAAAAGTGAAGAAAAATATATACATTCAGTAAAGTCTCAGATCCAGTTGATGGATTTTGGCCGAAGTCTTGGTAGAATCAGGGGACCTCAAAACGTGTATTTCCGGTGAAAACTCCATATGGAAAATTTCACACGATTACAATACTTTCTCTTACTAGGGGAGAAAGAGATAATAATAGTTAACCATAAAAGCTAATTCAGGAAATGCATAAAAATAAAATAATTATTTTTTGACGATAAAATTCTAAAAAATTCCTTCCATCATAATTTATTTTGGGGGATTGTGTTTTTGTAAGTTTACGTTGAAACTGTGTAAGATAAGGGAAACAAAGCAGAAACTAGACTCTCTAGCTGCTTATTGATAATCAAACCAAAATAGCAAATAGTGATTTATGAATTAGGTGACACTTGTGCACCATTAAAGTAAGACAATGACACAAGATTTTATAGTATAACAATGGGACATTTATTTGATTCAAGGAATAGGTATATTGTTTGTTTGTTTGCAGAACTTGTGGCCAATGCTTTATCAGCTGTTTGTAATTGTAACGTAAGTATTATTATGGTAAATTTTTTATGACATATTTAAGTACTTAAAATGGGATTAAGTAAGTGGTTTATTGGTAGAATAGAAAAAAACTCAAAGTGTGAAACACTCTCTCACATCTCTTAATCTAATTAATACAATTTAATCAAAAAATTTACTTTAAAATTGCAATGTTACAAAGTTTAGTTGGACTGGCCATACAAATTAGGTTGGGGATTTTAATTTATAACTGAGCGGTCTTATGTAGAGCACAGATTGTCAAAATTAACTAACCTTGTGCAAATTCAGATTTTGAACTAATTGACAGACCCTGAATGCCCCCATTAAAGTCAATTTTTTCAGAAATATGTTCTTCAAATGAAAGTGATACACTTCAATCTATCCACCAAGTTTAATCGATCCAAGTTCCAATCGATCCAAGTTTAATGGAGATCGTTGTAACCGTTTTCGAGAAAAATTCTAAAGCCTATTCTATTAAATTGTACTTCCGGTTAACCAGTCTTCTTCAAATTTGGAATTCTATCAATGCTTCTTATGTGTATTAATATTATGTACATAGGTAGTAAAACTATATATTATATTAAAATCGTACTCTACAATTCCCTTAGAACCCCCAAAATATCAATTTTGCTGAAAAAATACTTTAAATAAAAGTGATAGGTATTCATTTATGAAGATAGTATACCAAGTTTGAAGATAATCATTGGAGCGGTTTTCGAGAAAATCTTGAAAAACTAAACAATAGTATACTGAGTATACTCAGTGAAATCGTACTTTCAGTTTTTCCAATTTTCCGTTTTTCGAGTACAACTGACCGCACCCGCCCTATGTCGGGACTCAAACTTCTAGAGTTTGTGGCTATTTACCACCTCACCCCACCCACCATTCTAGGTGTACGCTGAACATTTGATTCGTACTAGGTGATTAGAGCCCGCTACATTTTTTTGGTCGTCACGGCCAAATAAACGCACGCAACAATGAGTAAATTATAAATTATTTCATGAAAATAGCGAATAAAGTTGTATATATAAAACATTAATCTTCAAAATGTATTTTATTACATAATACCAGCTAATTACCTGAAAAATTTATAACAGCATCCATAGTGCTCAGTACAATGGCGGCTCCAGTAGTTTCCACACGCAGTTCTCTGAGCAGATCACCGAACAACAGGCCGAACGATGGTTCCAAGGAACGTCCTGACATCTGTGAATGTTTTCATCAATTTTCTTTTAAATTACTTTTTAATTTAATTTAAAAGTAATAAATTTTGTTTTTTTAATTATTACATTAATAATAACAGCACCGACTACAACGGCCCATGCCCAACCGCCATCTGGTGGCACAGTTTTCACACCTGTCATTGTTGGCTATCGAATGTCTGGAAGCAGAAGATCTGCAATTTAAGAAAGTTTTAGTTAATCAGAGGTTTATGTTAAATAACAACAAAACTATTTTGATATCATCATCTAAAGATATTTCATTACAATCCAATAGATTTCATTTAGTTAAAGCTAGCTGTAATGGATCGAATTATGACAGAATCAGTGAACTAATCACTTCCCACCACAAGTTCTCTGCCTTTCTCCTTCAAGTTCGTAATGGAGGCAAAATAAGTAGGGCATCTAGGAACGGGGAGGAGAAGTTAAAGATAGTATGGGGCTAGTCCAGCCGCCTGTGTAAAAAAAGGCCGGATTCTCACTGAAAAGATCATTCACTCCCTGTCAACCATGAGCGTTCAACGTATTCTTTCTCACAGCGTCCTCTGCCTGTCAATCTGTTAGTCACTTTCAGTCTAAAATATTACACTGTAAAGTCCTTGCAGTGTCATTTACTCGCAGTTAATACAAACAGCGTTCAGTAGTCTTATGTCGCTGTTGTTTCTCTTCTGCCTTACCCCCATAAACATCCATTACATTGCCGCAATCACACTGTACGATATCCACTGTAATATAGTGCAATCACACTGTACGATATCCACTGTAATATAGTGCAATCACACTGTACGATATCCACTGTAATATAGTGCAATCACACTGTACGATATCCACTGTAATATAGTGCACTCACACTGTACGATATCCACTGTAATATAGTGCAATCACACTGTACGATATCCACTGTAATATAGTGCACTCACACTGTACGATATCCACTGTAATATAGTGCACTCACACTGTACGATATCCACTGTAATATAGTGCAATCACACTGTACGATATCCACTGTAATATAGTGCAATCACACTGTACGATATCCACTGTAATATAGTGCACTCACACTGTACGATATCCACTGTAATATAGTGCAATCACACTGTACGATATCCACTGTAATATAGTGCACTCACACTGTACGATATCCACTGTAATATAGTGCAC